>CAODLS010095799.1:0-11875 GCA_948243855.1 Flueggea neowawraea | reverse complement strand
CTTTTGGGAATTTTGCAAATTCTTCCTTAATTTGCACTTTTTTCAATGCAACGTGATTTTATATCATTCGTATATTTATAATAAATTACAAATAAAATGGGTATATACGAACTAAAGTATTTCTCAAAAAATTAAAATCTAATTTCAATTATCTAAATGAGAACTATATTTGCATGCTTTAAAATTAATTATTTCGAAAATTAATTTTCAAAATAATTCTTGGCAGAAAAATGCAATTTCTCACAAATTTTTAGCATTATTTATATATCAATAAATCTGAAAAAATTGTTCAAGAGCTAAAAAAATTGTGAAAAATATTCCAAAAAAAATCAAAATTGTATTTCTGCCAAAAAATTAAGAAAAATTGTGGTCGGGACATGTGCCACACTCCCAAACGCGACACGTCGAGGGAATTACGCGCGTCCACGGCGGCAGCGAAAATTCAGCCACGTGTCGCCGTCGTGTGGAGCCAAGTGTGCCACAACCGTAGAGACAAGTGTCGATTTCTAAATGGTCCAAGCCGGCCAACATGCACGCCATGTGTCACGATGACGTGTATGACATGTGGCAATTATGCCACGTGTAGCCATATCAATTTATATGTGATGACGTGTCGGGCCAGTTGGAATGCCACGTGCCCTTGACGTGTATGCCTACGTGGGACTATTTGCCATGTGTCGGACGTTGATTGGCTACCGACACTCATTTCACATGGCATTTGACTGACACGTGTCGTGTTGCAATTGATCCACGTTTTGGTCAATTTGACCAAATTTCTCTCTCCGCCAAGTGTCGCGTTCTGAGTGGGTCGCTTGGGCAAATCACATATAACCACATCATCGTTCTTATCAGATGAATAAATTCATCTGGGTATACTCACTCAGTATTTTTTGATCGGATTTTCGTCGATTTGATGACCTTTCTGATCGAATTTCGCAACAAAATTTCGACAGGTAATGTTTTTGAGGTCGCTGATCTCAATTTTTTTGTCAAAATTTTGAAATTTCGACTTTTAGAATTCGATTCCGGATAAACTCGAACAAAGAATGGCGTTCGATAAAGAAAGTCGAATACTAAAAAATCACAGTAGGCATCCTAGATAGAGACCAACAACATTTTCGAAATTTATTCAAAAAACTTGTGTTGGCTCTGATACTAATGAAGGAATCGCATACCGATTAACAAATAAACAATATAATAAATTGGTTTGATTTACTAACCTCGATTTCAAGGAAAGTTAGCAGCGGAGCATGACTAGTTTTATGTTGGTCTTGTGAGCAAACCACGGTTGAAATGTCAACGGGCATGCCCCGCTGTTTCGCAATGTGGATGCCACACGTGATCTATGCAGGACTTGGGGCAGGAGGCCGAGCCTCGCTCTCTCCCGGTAGAGAGCTCTCTCTCTCTCTCTCTCCGTTTTGGAGGTGGTGGAAGAAGAAGCATTCTTCTTCTTATATAAGCCACCAAATGGGCTCGTAGGTCTTACGAGCCCATTTCATTTCCAACTCAATTGGGATCACCAATTGACATCGGTTTATCGTCTTAGTTCACACCTAAACTAACCGAGTTTGGTTCTCTTCAATTGGACTTTCTAATTAGTCTTTGTTCACAGCCTCGATTCACACCTTGACCGGCCAAGTTCGGTTTACCCGTTATAAACAGACTATTTTTTCTAATAAATATCTCGAAACAAAAGAGATAATTTGGAATGATAATATCTTAAAACAGATCAATTGGTTGCATTGACCAACTAAACCAAACATACCTAATCATCACATGCAAGGTTTGTGCGCGCGTCTATTTCTTGATGGTAAGGAAGTATTAATATTTTTTTGCCAAAGCCCGTGCATCATTTACATACCTAAATTTCTGCATGCATGCCATGCAAGTAAACAGTTCATCTTCAGCTTACATCAAGTCTAAGTTTTCTTAATTTATATTAAATTCTAATTACCTATTTTATATAAAAAAAATGTACCTTATAATTTTATTGATTAGTCTTTATTTATAGCAAAATAATACTATAGTTACAAACAAAACGAGTAAACTTGGAGATATCAGAGAAAAACAACACAAAAAAACTCTAAACACCTAAGCATCGTCCTTTTTTGAAATTTAAATTAAAAAAACTTGCACCTAAAAATGAATGATGAGAATTTTGATTTAAATTAAAAAAACCTATACCTATATATACCCCTCTTAGTAGTTCGTTAGGGAGTCATCATTCCTGCGATTAAAAATGTTAAAATGTAGTCTATGAGCATTTTCTCTTCAGTGTTGCTTTCACCAACATCTCACATGCTCTCCCCTCTCCGCAAAGCATCTCAATCAAAATTGTTAAAGTATTTGGAAAAAAAAATTGTTAATGTATCTTGTTTTAATACAATAAAACTTTACTTTTGCTATTTACGTTAACTTAATTCGTATAAATTTATCAAGTATTCCACTTCACCATCCATTCTCATTAAGATGATAAAACAATTATAAAAGTCGATCACAGCTTTTAAATCTTAGGCAATGACTCAAAAATTGCAATACACAAGTAATATATCCTCAAATCCCAATTTCAAAACAGTTAAAATTTGTTGCGTTTTTTCGACGTAAAAATAAAAACTACGTAAAACACTTCGAAAACATTAATTATTAGGTATAAAGTTTTTTAACATTTATCAAAAGAAAAACATTTCATGCAATTCATTCCTCAAATACTAGGTATACTTTCGTAAACTACAGTACTAAAATAAGTGATACTACTGTAAACACTCTCTTAATAAATTAAATAATTAAAATTTAATTTTAATAATTTTAATAATAATTATATAATAATTATAGTTAATTAATTTATCATAAAATTAAATAATTGATTAAAATTAAATAATTAATAATTAAATTAAGTAACTAAATTTAAAATTAAGTAATTTTTAAATATATAATTAAATAATTATCTCTTTAAATTAAATAATTTGAATCTTTAATAATTTTTTTTAAAAAAATCTACATTGTAGTACACCCAAAACTAAAACAGTCATTACCTAATTTAAGTGGTTTTGTGGTGGATAATAGATCATTAATTTAGTTCAAAAAAAAGTTTAAAAATTTTCTCGTAATTTAGCAAGGCAAGAAGCAGTACTTTGAAAAAAAAAGGAAGAATAAATAAAATCACGGGAATCGGGGGCAAGGCAAGGGAGCACATGTAAGTTATGCCACGTGGCGAAGCAAAGGACAGAGGTGTTACTGGCGACCAAAACGACAAGGCCACGTTACGGACAAAACGAGACACGTAGAGATCTTCCGTACCAAAATCTCAATCAAAAGCAGACACAATAAGTGTCTTTTTTTATTAATTAATTTTTAAAAATGGCAAAAATATTCATCGTAGGTTGAGCAAAATAAATAATCAGGAAGTGTCCTTGTTGGAGGACATGTGTCCCTACACTCATGCATTTGTGGGTCTCCCTGATACCATTTTCTGGCCCACATCTCACGTGACTCCTTCACTTATTTTGTCCTTTTTCCAACTTTATCCTCTCTCTCTGTTCTCTTTACTGTTTCCATTATTAGTAAAATTAATTACTAATATTTTAATCATATCCTATTTTATTTAATTTATTTTGACTTGTTTTACATGTTTATGTTTGGGATCTTTTTGCAAGTCAAAAAATGGAGGCAGAACCAACTATGCTAATTTAGTGCCTTTGATTAGGGCGGCCTTTCTAGTACTTTTTTTCATAAATTGAGTAGTGTATTAAAGGAATAAATCATAAAATAGATAAATTAAATTGATTGTATAGTGATAACTTCAAAATAACGGATTTGTCTGCTTTGCGAATATACAAATCACATATTCACTTCTCATACATATTGTGCTCTTCAAAACATGTCAATTTTTTTATTTTTTTACTACACAATCTATTTATAATTAATTACAAATAAATTAATTGATTTTTTTTTTAGACAGTATATTTAATATTATTAATACTATATACACACATTACACACGCATATAGCGTATATCCATATGTATTTCAACTGAATTTCATATTTTCGACCAAACAATCATAATATGAAGTAAATTTATGTTCTTGTCATTTTTATTTTCTATGTAATCTATTTCAATTTTAAAGTAAATAACCTATAAATTTTCTTGGTCAAGGAATACTTAGGTAAAATTAAGACTTGTTTAAACAACAAACATGAATTTGGTTCTTTTATTTTTATCATGAAGTTCTTTTTTTCCTTTTGAAGTAAAAGGTCATTAATGCATCAAATCAAATCAAATCATCTGTTAAAATTGTAGGGATAAAGATGAAACGAGTAATACAACAGAAAGGCTTGACTCAACTAACAAAATGTCTCCCTAGCCAGAAAATAGGCTGCAGCATGCGCAGATCTCGTTACAATACACGACGAAGGTGCTGCAATGGCCTTGCCCGCCACCATACAACCAAGTTCTATCCCTGACTGTTGTGCCCGTGTGTCTCAATTTTTAATCAGCCTACCACTTCCCAAAAACCCAAAATTTCCAACACTTTCGGATCAGTTTGATTGCGGACTAGTACTATTTCATATCCTTCCACAAAACGTCCATTCCAACCTCTCATGACAGTACTTTGCAGCTCTCCAGAACCAAAAAAAATTATCATGAAGTTTTAAATTCACAACTTTAATATAAAAGGCTCGTTTGATATAGATAATTTATAATATATTTAAATATATATATAATATATTGTATATAATTAATTTTATTAAAAAATATATTATATTTTTATTTTTTATTATTTAATTTTACTAATTATTAGAAAATGTTATGCTATGTTGCCAAAAAAACCAAAAATTTTTAGACTTATGAAAACATATAATTTTTTTTAGTTTTTTCTTCTAATTTCTTGGATCAGTGAAAAGTTTTTTCTTCTATTTGTATGACTAATTACTATTTTTGTTAATCTACTAATGTGAAATATTACATGAATTGACATAACTAAATGACAACATTGAGATAAAACAACATCGTTTTTAATGCCATTTTTCTAAAAAAAATATTAGCCTTATTATAAGTGGGTGTTACTCTATGTCAACGCAATTGATACGTCAATATATACTATATTATAGTAGTGAAAATCCAAATTTTAACATAAAATGTATTTAAAAAATTCAATATTTGCGTTTAGTTTGAATGTTTTGTGGAAAAAATGACGTTGATATCTTCTTCTATTCAAATAAATCTATTTTTTTGTTATAAAGTAAAATTAATTCTTTGGTCCTACCTTTTTTATCAAATAATTTCAGTAGCGGAGCCAGGTGGGGTCGAATGTGGGTAGCCAACTCTACCAATGGCATAAGGAACCACTCCTTAGTGGATTTCGACTTCCATGATCATCATCTTGTTGTCTTAATTGACCAACACCAGTTGGGCACCTGATACTTTTTTTGTGTTCTGTCGAACATAATTATTAACTGTACAGCTTGAATGCAAAACCAACTTCTAAAAACAGAATGTACATCTATAGTGTACCTGTGCCCAAAGAAAACTAACAGAACTATGAAGGGCATGTACGTTCATGCCTTTGAAACCCTAACCCTACCCTTTGTTATTGCAAGAAAGGTTTGGTTCTGTAACAACACTTCCAAATATTACATCAACTCCTCCAAACCCTAAGAGAAATTTAACTTTTTTTTTTTAACCAATAGCATACTCTTCCAAGTTGACATGTCAAGAACTCCCATTTTTTTGAAAACCTTCATCCCTTTAAGATTTACCCCATGCACCCTCCTCTGCCCCCAGAAACCCTAATACAACCGCCACCCCCTTGCTGCAACTTTCCTCGAAACATAACAGAATGAAGGGAAGAAGAGAAGTGAAATGGCGGCATTTTGAGACATTTTAAAACCATGGCGAAACAATTTTTTTTTAAATCTTCGACAAACGACAATTCGTTCTTTATCGAACGACCTGTCGTTCCCTGAATATAAAATTGACAAAAAAATGTATTTGAAAATTGAAACACATAGCATTATTAACCACTGACCTTTTAGTTTCATTCTCGCTCTCTCTTCGCCTTGCCACTGTTCGTCACTGAGCAGCTCCGCCACTAGCCCACCACTGCGACTCGCCACCACCGTTCACTGCCTTCCTCTCGCCGTCCGCCGTCGTCTGCCTTCCGGTACGTACATCGGCTGCACTTCTTTGTCTTTCTTTTTCTTTTTGTGTCAATTAAGTTAGGGTTTTTCTATGGTTAGGTACTTAGGTTGTTGTTTGTGTCAATTAAGTTAGAGTTTTAGTCCATCAAATTCCGCCCCCACGTCCAGACAATTCTAGCTCTGCTACTGAATAATTCTAACATTTTATTATATGGAGAGAATGAGGAAAATGACCAGAGGGATAAACGGTTTCTTCTTCTTCTTCACTTGTATTGGCATCGTTTGCATTTCTTTTTTGATCAGATGTGACTAAATACATAATTTTTAGCTTTAATCATGTTTGAACGTTGGAGAAATTACGCTTTTTTGGCTTTTTGAGATTTTAATGTCATCTTTCTAACAAAGAGAATTATATTTTCTGTTATAGGATATTTTGATTTAAATTTCATAAATGTCGCAATATATATCCTCTGTCTGTCAATTTCTCTCTCCTCTCTATCTCTCCTATCTCACTTCTCTCTCTCTCCCTCTCTCTTCTCTCTCGTCTCATCCCTGATAATCCTCCTCTTTGCCTCTAACTAACCTCCCTCAATCCCCCAATAATAAAAGAAATTAAAATAGTTTCTTAAAGTATTTTGTCTTGTACTCGTATTTTTTTGTCATGTATTCAATTTATACTTGTTTTGCATGTATTTATTGGTATTATACTCGTTTTGTACTAATCTCGTTTAGTCAATTTTTTTGGCGTGTGGTCAACAGATGTAATAAAGTAGTCAAATTAACCATTTTTGATATATTATTTTAGTCTGTTTCCATTTGAGAAATAGTTTTGAATGTTGTTGTATTTGTAAATTTTAATATTTTTTTGCTGTTTTTTTTGGCAATTCTCCATTTAACCTTGGAGTCCATATAAAAAGGAACATATATTGGTAATCTTCGTGTGTAAATATTAAAAGAAAAACTATTTCACTCCTATGCCTTATTTCCATTTGCATAAAGATCAAATTAAAACCAAAGTTACAATATTAACAATCCAATCCTTGTTTAAATTATTTTTTAACACTAAAAAAAGACTGTACAACACAAATCAAGCTATAAATAATTTCTCTTTTAATTTTTTTTATAAAAAAACTAGTTTTTTTGCATATATTTCTTTGTTTGTGTGCGTGGTCTGACTCGACAATATAAGGTGAGAATACTACCGTCAAGTGCTTGGTTATTTTTGGCAACAATTATTCTTACTTATCAGTACAATACTGCCGTCCGTGCAAACATTATCGGATACATTCCGAATTTCTATTTAGGTTTAATACATAGTTTCCCCCAAACTAACATATTTTATTCTTGTGTCACCATAAATTTTTCAAGTGTTTAACTTACCGGTGAGCTTGTTTAAACTGTCATAACTAAGTGTCTTCTTTTACTAATCAGTATTAAATGAATAATTTATCAATTTTCTTTAATTCATCATAAAAAAAATTATTCTTTTAAAATTCAATCTCATTGAAAAAAGATACTTAGTTGAGTTTAAGGAGTAAATTGAATATTTAAAAAATTTAGGATGACAAAATAAACAAATGCAGCTTAAGAATAAGTTATGTATTAGTCTTTTTATTTAAACAAAACAAGTAATTGATCCTATTACATAATCTTTTTCCTTGAAGATAATTATGATTGATTGAGGACTTTGACTTCTTTAATTCTCCCATTCTTCTAAGCATGTTGCAAACCACAACTTTATCTTCCACGTCTATATAGATTAAAATTTACAACTTCACATTAATCGCCTCATATTTAGACTTTAGAGAGACAATGACCTCTATCATAATCTTTCAATTAAAGATACAAGTGATAATTATGCATTTAAACTTTAAAAAATTATAGTTAAAAACTAATTCGAAAAATGTTTGTTTTAGCTTTAGAAAAATTATGCAGAAACAATCGTAATTACATAAAATGTTAATGAATTATTTCTTAACCTAAATGTTTCATTCAAGACCCGCATTGATTAATAGTGGTTTTAGATTGTGGAAATTAATTAGGAATGATAAGCTATAATCACTCAAACATTTGGAATAATGAACTAAGTTATTTTTATATAATTATTTCTAAAAATGTGTTAAATTCTATATTTTTTTCTGTTATGAAACTATCTAATTTTACAAAAAAAAAATCCATTATTTTGACGTTAGAAGTTATTAGCTTGTATAATTAACAAACAAAAACCTTAAAAATCTAATGTTGAGCATAATTCGACAATAAAATATCTTAAAATTTTCTTTATATATATATAATCTTTTTAATTTATAAAATATTTAATTTATTTTTATTATATGCTACTCAAATTTCTTTTTGATTCAACCATCCGATATCCAGATGCTACTCAATTTATTTAAAGTAAACAATTCTTTATTTTTTTAACTATAAAAATCTAGAAACCACTATAATTAAGCTCCACAAAAGAAAAGGCAATGCAAAGCATGATTTTGTTGAAGATGCGATGCAAAGCATGTTAAATGAAGAGAGCAAAAAAATCAAAAGAATGAATACGTGCCGCAATTTAGGTTTTCTTTTCTTTCTTTAGTCAATAAGATATGGGAAGATTTTTTCCTTTTATTTTTTGCTGAAAAAGTTTTTGACAATAATAATTAGCTACAAATGCATTTGCTTTCGATGCTTGTCCTTCAATTTCACTCCTCTATTGCACATGGCTTGCTTCATTCCTAAACCCTACATCTTTCTCCACGTGTTTCCCCTAAATCCTGCAATTATTTCTACACGGATATAATTAATTGAGTATATATTAACTTACGTTTGTACAAACTCAAGTTTCATCAAGTTGCGTTTTAAAAAAAAAGTACCGTTGTACTTTGTCCTTCCTTGTTTCAGCTCCAAATTAAGGATCAATCCCTAGTTGTCCCTCGAACCCCTAACCACGGCATCTTCTTCCTCAAGCGATGATGACCGCCCCCAAGCCTTTCCCCAACTGTCACTCCTTCTCATGGAAAACTCCCCAATGTCGTCCCTTCGAATGACTTTCGAAACACAGCGGGTCACAAATGCTCAAGAAGAACATCTTCTCTAGAAGATTGCCCCGACACTCTTCAATCAGAAACACTCACAACCCAAGACTGAACAAGTAACCAACCGAGATGTTTCAGCGAAGCTCTCTTTCAAGGCAACTCTCCTAGGTACTCCTACCTTTGACTCACATATTGACTTAACTTCTGAAGTTGCAAATTTGTTTTGTGAATTGCTGAAAACCAATCAAAAGATGTTGGAAGCTGATGATAATTGTTCGAGTATAAAGCTCACTAAGGACCGATATGTCGAATTATGTCAACCATGGAAGGGCGCTCTCGTTGTGAAATTGCTTGGCTGAACGATAGGATTTCAAACTCTTTATGACAGGTTGATGCATTTGTGGAAACCTAAAGGACCAATCACATGGACAAACGTGGGAAATGATTTTTATTTGTTACAGTTCACTAATTAAGAGGACTATGAAACTGTCTTGCTCGGAGGCCCTTAGCTTGTATCAAATCATTATGTCACGGTTCAACGTTGTTCGACTGGGAACATGAAAGTATTAAGAGAGTTGCAGTGTGGATACACATTCCAGATCTACCATTACTATGCTTCCACAAAAGCTTTCTTGTTGATATTGGGAATACTATTGGTAAAACTCTCTGTATTGACGAAACTACCTTTACTGCTGCTAGAGGCAAATTTGCTCGTAGTAGTGTTGAAGTTGATCTTGAAAACCCCCTTAAATCTAAGTTTGAGCTCTGGAGGAGGATTTTTCAAGTGGAATATGAAGGATTACACCAGGTTTGCTTCTTTTGCGGAAAGTATGGTCATAAGCAGGAAACATGTGAGTTAAACCCTTTAGTAAACCTGACAGAGAGGGAACCAACAGAGATTCAATCTCAGAAGAAGCAAGATGAGAAAAATGCAAGACCAGAATTATATGCCGACTTTGGTCAGTGGATGCTAATGCAAAGACGTCCACGACGTAAAAAAAATGAGGCGGGAGAGGCCGACAAGATAACAAAGGAACTCAATACTAAAAAAGTAATCCACTCGAAATCACAAGGGACTTCATCAACAAAACCTTCATATGGTTCAAGATTCATGGTTATTGCCAATGAGGAAGATTTAGTTTCTGATCCACAATTTGAGACACCAATTACCAAGTCATCCACATCAAAACTTTGTGAAGAAAACAAAGAACTTTTGTTGCCCCCTAAAGTGGATAACATGGTTAAATTCGCTGCACAAACAAAAGGGAAAGACAAGACGATTTCTTCAAGCCAAATATCACCTCAGACTAAATCTAAGAGCTCCAACAAACACACATTCGTAAGTTCCAATAGGGTTGCCACCGTCTCTGAGACTAAGACCAGCCCCCATGCTTCAGTTGGATCATTGGTGTCTAAATTCACTCTTATGTCTACTGTACCACCTCAAACAACACTGAAGCCCCAACCGATATTACCCTTGGCCCCCAAAGCTATTTCATCCAACTTGGTAATGGATGTTGATGACCCTATACCTCCTACACTTCCAGCTAAACCAATTCATCTTTCAGAACTGCCAGATTTATCATATTCCTCTAATGTCATCTCACATTCTCTGCCTTCTGATGTTAACAATCCCAACACTGACGATGCAAATATTAATTAAGCCATTGAAGACCCTAAGGATGTCATGGACGTGTTCCAGCAAGAGGAAGTTGATGTCTCGATCAACTAAGTGTTTTATCGCTCTTTCTTTTTTTTTCTTATGATTTTAAGCTGGAATATTAGAGGTTGTGCAAGTGTTGGTTATGCTGCAGCTTGCAGGAATTTAAAAAGTATTTATAATCCCAAGTGTTTATTCTCTTGGAAACATGGATTAGTGGACAAAAAGCTGAATGCGTTATTAAAAAACTCGGGTTTCAATTTAATTTATGTCAAGATGCTGAAGGCTTTTCTGGTGGAATATGGATTTGTTGGTCTGATCCAAGAACCCAAGTAACCCCTATACTTCTTCATAAACAAATTATTCATTGCTATATACAAATGGGTGGTTTTGCAGGTTTTCTAAGTGTTGTGTCTGGCAGTCCTAATCTCACTAATCGTAAAGAGCTTTGGGATATTATTAGATAGATTATGATCAACATGTATGAGAAATGGGTTTTGATGGGTGACTTTAACTCGTTTCTACATCAGAGCGACAAGAAATGAGGTAGGCTAGTTTCAGCGGATCAATTACGTGACTTTACTAACTGTGTAAATGACTGCAATTTAATTAACATTGAATCTACTGGTTCACTCTTTACCTGGGAACGCAATGGAGTCTTTGAAAAGTTGGATTGGGCTTTAAGTAATCTTTGTTGGAAAGTGGCTTTCCCAGACTCTTATGTTGAACATCTTGCTTATTTGAAATCTGATCATCGACCTATTTTACTTTGGTTTGGCTCTAATGATTCTGGTCGGGGTCGCCCTTTCAGATTTCAAGCTGCTTGGTTGGCTGACAATAGATTTGCTGAGTTCTTTGCTACTAATTGGAATAATGGGATTGACTTTAATTCAGCGTTGGACATTATGATTACTCAGCTGAAAGGTTGGAATAAATTTGTCTTTGGCAATATTTTTGTCAAGAAAAAAAGACTTCATAATCGTTTTGCAGGAATTCAACATTTGCTGGAAACTATACACAACACTTTTCTTAGTGATTTAGACACTCCTCTTCG
>CAODLS010095715.1:0-17212 GCA_948243855.1 Flueggea neowawraea | reverse complement strand
CGGAGAGTCGAATAGGAACTAACACCAATAAACCTGGAATGTTAAGCAACAAAAAAGGGTGATAATACTCAGTGAGGGACAACACTCTAGAGCGATTTTAGGTCATTACATAAACCGTTTTGATAACATTTTTCAAAAATACTGCATACACGTATATACTTATATAATACCGATATATACACATGTATATATATATAATAGATTGAAAACGTTTTCTCAAAACGTTCGCATAGAGAATAAACAACATATAACAAATAAGTACAATAATTACCGATTAATGTTTATTTCAAACTAATCATTAAACAGTGAATTTAATACACTATCATGCAATACAAATAACATGCCCAAGTACTAAGTATGCAGAGTTTTTAGAACAAATTCTGATATCATTGATCATACACTCTTAATATACTAATATTGCTCTCAACATCCAAGTCAGAATAAAAAACAGACTAGCAACCTTTAGAACTTAAACAGTACTCAGATCAAAAGGGCTAAACAGTTGACAGCCTTAGTGGTCTAAACAATACCCGACACCTTAAGGTTCTTAAAGCTGAAATAGACAGAAATTGATCAATAAGATTATATCCGCGAGCATTGTAGTCCATGGGCTCCAGCATGATATACTCCGCTAAATCAAGTATATATATATATATATATATATATATAAGCAGACAATCAATATGAGATGTTATTACTGAGTGTACTATAATAATATATAATCTACTATGTTATGAAAATACAGATCTTTCTTACCAAAAATATGTTTTAAACAGACAAGCACAAAGAGCAGATTATTAATTACAGACGAGATATATGTATTAATTCTCAAAACAAAATATTTATTCCAGAATATATGTGTGTGTATGTGTATGTGTGTGTGATTTCAAACAGATTATGTGCACATATAATACAACAAAATTTCAAACAAATTTGCTTAACATAGAAGTCTCACATAAATTGGGTTTTGTGAATTACCAAGCCTTTACTTAGTCTGAATTACATGGTAAAGTGTGAGCACAGTAAAAACATATAATTTCAGAAAGACACAACCTGTGTGTCCAGAGATGGCTTTCCACTCACCTAGACACTGAGCCAAATAAATCCAATCACGGACCACTGATGGATGACTGGTCACCTTGAATATCAGACAAAACTGAAAATAGACATATCATGAAAGAATTAGACACGATAACTGTGGCAATACTGAAACGCAGATGCAGAAACCTAAACCCTTGATGTCATCACAAATCCTATTGCAATCGAATATATAACTCTTGTTGAGTTCAATTTTGATGATGGTGATTGCAAAACATCCGTGAAAGAAGTGCAAAGTCGCAGACTTGCTGATATGCACCAACAACGCACGTTATGCCACTGCAACTCACGTTAATCATATTGAAAATGGCATTAAGGCATGTTACAATCGATACAAGGTGCGTAGATCATCCATTCCAGAAGTACAAAGTATCAAATGATCATTAATGCACGTTAAAGATTATACAACACATGTTATTGGACCTGTTGAATGATACAAGGCGCGTTGTAGAGCTAAAGGTGCAATCTTTGATGAAATGCTCAAACACACGTTACAAACACTGCAATGCACTTTGACATGGTCGAATGTTGACAAAGGTGCGATCTTGATATGAAGTTGACACGTTGCATGAGGTACAAGTCGCGTTGAAGAATCACTGGGTGAATGTGCATCTTCTGGAACAAAGATCAAAGCCCATAGAACAAACCACAACACAAGTTGATATATGATCAACGTACGTAGAACGTGTACAAGTCACCTAGATGCCAATCCAGTCAAGACAGTGGCTACTGAAGTTCTTGCAAAGCAAGTAGAATTGCTATCAAGTCACGCAGAATGCAGTTGGAACAAAGTACAACGCACGTAGAGGATGTACAATGCACGTTGTTAAAGGTGACGTAAATAAAATTACACATTATTCCTACACCTATTCGTTTGTTTCTCACAACAGCTACTTCGATGCTCCAACGGCTATTTCTTTAAGAGTGGCTATAAATAGACGTCACATAGCATAAGGAAGAGGTTAGTGACAAGAGAGTCATTTGCCATACATTGCTATTATCGTTTGTCTCACTTCTACCTTTCTAATCCATTTGAGCTACTCACTTGCAAACATACTTGGGTTTGAGCTTATCTTTAAATCTATGTTTTGGGAACACATATCTGTAACAATCAAAATATTTGATTGATGATAGATAGGTTTGTTGTAAGCCTATAAAAAACAACAGTATATGCTTTAGAGGTGTGAGCTGCAATCAACCTTGTTGTTGGCCTTGGAGGTGTTGAGCTGTAATCAACCTTGTATATTAGCCTTGTTGGATTGAGCCGTAATCAAACACCATTATAATGGAAATCCTAAGTTGTGAGATTTAGGTAGTGGATGTCGAGTTAGCTGAACCACTCTAAATCTTGGTGTTGATTTTTCTCTTACATTTAAAGTCTTTTCCAATTCACAAATGCTATTCGTCAAAAATCAAAAAATCTCAAAAAATTTCAGTTTACTTCCTCAACTATTACCAAATTACACCTTAATCCTTTAGACCTCGACAAATTACAGATTAGTCCCCAAACCATTGAAAAAATACAAGTCATCCCTAACTTTACAAATCAATCCTAAAAAATTTTTAGAATTTCATTTTTTACCTCAACTTTCAAAATATTACAGTTTAGTCCCTACGACAGAAACTTATTAAAAATACCACAAAATTCGTACAAACCGAGAACCATCATTTTGAATCATCTAAATCATCTTCCAATCATATTTAGTCATAACAATCATTCATCAATTTCACCAAATAAAAACATTAACACAAAGAATCCATAATTGTTCTTCCAACAAAACCTTAACCACACCAATCTTTATTCCTAATTCAGAACCCACTCAAATCTATGTTTATTCCACCAAGATCAAACAAAATCCAACTCAAAATAATCATCAAACCAACCAATTTTTCACCCAAAAACTCGGACATAACACAACCCTTCACCAAAACACCTCATTCAAGCACAACCAAACAAAATCCACCTTATTCCTACACCCATTCTAACATTATCTATCAAAAACCATCTCAATCCATCAATATCAAGCAACAAATCCTAACCTTAGCCTTAAACGTGTCCTCCAAACTCAACCCAACAAACCCATATCAAAATCATGAAAAGGAAATGAAAAATGAGAGATTTTTACCTTAAATTGGTGCAAGAAATGAAGAGGAAGCAAAGAGATCGGAAGAGAATCGAATTTTAGGGAGTTTGAGTGAGTATGGAAGTGTTTGGGAGTGAATGAGATGAAGAAGGGTCGAGTTTGAGAGTTTTAAAATGCAGCAGATCAGAACACATCGTTTTGAGACCTTTACAGTGGCTATTAGTCTACTACCGAAGTCGTCGACTATCAGGTGTTGATTCTTCATAAATTGATTTCTTTCAATTCTTCCATTCAATCCAATCAAGCACTACTGAGATCAAAGGACTTAAATCACTCCAAAAACATCATCATCCAATGTCTGAATCGAGACCCTAAGGATCTGAACAACCAAAATTTAATCGTCGATAAATCGAAGACCAAATCATAATTAAGCGAGGTGTTACAAAACCCAAAACGAAAATCGACCCAAAAACCAACTCGAAAACGAACCTAAAAACACTATAATATCTTCGGGTCAGTTTTTGGGTTGTTTGCGAGTTGGTTTCCAGGTCGATTTTTGGTTTGGGTTGGGTTTCCCTATCAGCATCCATGTGGGGATATTAAAATGATGTTGCATGTCCATTCATATTTTCGGCCCAATGATTTCCAAATACCGACCATAGTGACCTTACTGGAATAAAACTCAATGTTTTCATGACATTGCTGCAACAAACATGTGTTTAGTGACCCTAGTGAAATCTTCTTCAATTTAGGGTGACTGTCAGTGAAATTAATCCATACTTGTACAATGTCGAAATTCTGAGTAAAAATCACCAGTTTTGACCTTGTATGAAACAAAAACCAAGTTTTGTGATCATCCTGGAAAAAACGACTTTTATGACTATTTTGAATTTCTATCTAAAGTTTAGTGATCCTAGGTGGTATTAACCCTAATCTATGTGAGAATGTTTTAAAAAATAACTTGAATAGACCTATATAATCTCTTTTTCGTTCTTTTGTTTTTTCAGTAGGAACAACTTCTTAAGGAAACACCATTCGCATATCATAATATGACACATCTTGGATACCCCAGGAGGTTTATCAAGTTGATGATATATCTATTTTTCGTTCTTGATTTCCTTCAATTTTCTTTTCCAATTTCATTCTTGATTTTTATTCTGGATTTGTGGTTGACTTTTTGTATACTATTTTGGCTTCAATTATTTTTTTGGCGATTTTTTTTGGATTTCCTTTGTCACCCACCCCCATTATGTCTTTCTTACCCAATTCAACATTCTTCTTCATCATTCATGTAGCCAGCATTGACCTCCTCTCCTTCTTCAATCTGCTACTTCAGAAAGACTCCAATAAAGGAGAATTATTATGCGAACATGGGTTCACACTCTAAGAGAGGAGATTCTCGTCAATGTATTATCATCAACGTACTTGTCGTTGGTTTGTACATTGATGAAAACTAACGGAAAAATGAAGATGTCCACCTAGGCTGAACATTCAACTATCTTTTTCCACATCAGAATACTTATTTTCATTTCCTATGTTTAATTCATTTTGTACAGTTGTAGTTTAAATTCATCCGTACAAATTGCAACTGAACTGCAGGACAAACAAATGTTTTCTAAGATTAAATGAGTATTCAACTTTACCTGATCCTACATGACTGACTGAAACCTTGAAGCCATTTGGTAAAAAGACAAACTATTGTGACACTAGATAATAAGAAATGAAAAACTCGGGGGAATGAGCGACATGGTTCGATGCTCATGCATTTATGATCCAATTAATAGGTTTAAAAGATGGTATAAAGGTTGTGAATGCCACAATCCGGCATAAGCACATAACTATCCTTAAACAACATTCAACAACTAATGGGTTTCTAACCACTAAGCTCAAAAGTTCAAGCTTGAGTTACTTAAATAGCTATGTCCTTATACTTATAAACCTTTCCAACCATATACACTTATATCATGTGGGATAGACAACTATTGCACAACAAGTTGCTTAACCTACTAGCTTCAATTGCATGCTTATTTGGGATGTTACAGTGAAAGCATTAAAAACCAAACAAGATGCTCGAGTCAACCTTGCCTATGTCCACTAGTTAAGTTCCTAACTTAGGATTTTTTCCAAATTCACTATGTTGATAATTGATTAGGCTCAATCCAATAAAGTCAATTACAAGGTTGATTCTCAGCTCACACCTTTAAAGCCTAACTCAAGATTGATTTTGTCTCGTGCCTTTAAGGCCTAACCAAGTTTGATTTTTCTCAAGGCTCACACCTCTAAAGCACGTACAACGTTGATTCTTTTCTATTATTTACAATGGTGTATTCCTTTTGTATACACTTTAGTTGTGGGAAAGATTAGTTGTTAACTTAAAAAAACAACATTGGAAAAGAAATAGACATCAATGGAATGGGCAAGAAAGAAGTTTGGGATGTCATATTTTGCAAACATGGTGATAGTGTCTCTTATCTCAGTGACGACATTCTCGAAGCATATTGGTTGGTTGACTTTGTTGTTTGAGTATTTAAGTTAGTTTAAACAAACACACCATCAGGATTTAAGTTGGAACTCTTCATGTTCAAGGGTTGAATAATCCTCGCTTAACTAAATTCTACTTTTACTCTAAAGGCTTCAGGGCTAAGTTTGATATCCTCAAATTGGTCTTGTATTGCATTCAATATTAAATTCAAGGAAAATGTGTGTGGTTGGGAAAGGAACTTGACTCTACCCAATTCAAAAACAAGGTCTGAAAGTAAATCATCATTGACTCCATGTTTTACAATTCATCAAATTTATAAATGCATCTATCTGGCTTCTTAGGCTACTAGACCCACCAAATTACAAATGACAAGATGAAATTTACATTAAATTTTGCATGAACTAAAATGAAGATTCACAGTAATACAACAAATAAAATTAAATAATTGGATTTTTTTTATAGATTAAGGTGATACATGTTGAAATTCAAAGGATTTGAATGCAAGCCAATTTCGAAAGGGTGTGCTTATATTTGCTCCGAATAGCTATGACATTGTACTAGGAGTTCAATGGCACTTTAATGGCTACAAATAACCACCAACCGATGCGATACATAAAAAAGCAGAAGATTAACAGGTTATTGAGAATCACAAAAGCATTCAAAGAAAAACTTGGTTAAAGAGGCTATTCCAAGAAAAACAACGGCAATGTCCAAATCAAGTGAAGTTTCTAAGGAGTAAATCAAAACTAGTCCTAGTAAAATCAGAGGATTTGTGAGTCAATTGAACCCAACCTTACAAATAGGTCATTTGTGCTCCAAAATGAAGCGCTTACAATTCATTAGAGAATTACAAGAAGTTGGAAACGGGTTGCGTTCAGGCCGAAAGCAAGAGGGTAATCGATTATGTCATCTCTTCAAAGTTTTTGTTATGTAAGTGTTTACATTTTCATAATGGCTTTGCTTTATAAGTTTGTGAGTGCAAAATTAGACTATGAAATGATGTATATGGATAGTCCATTCAAATATATTGGTGATATCAAACAAAGGATTCTTGAATGAAAATATAAAGCCAAAAAGAATCTTGACTGATGGGTTGCATTTCATGCATATTTTATGTTGCATTTTGTGTTTGTTTTGCATAGTAAATTTGTTTTATTCGTGTGTTTTTATACGTTGTTTACCTCTGTGGTTATTTAGGTGAATGGGTGGTGAAACATAAGGAAACGATGTTGTTTTGGGCAAAAACTGGTGCTAACTGTATTACGACATAACCATGTCGTAAGGGGTGCAAAAACTGGGCTGACTTATTGCATTAGTCACCGTGTTGTGGACAAGTGGGCCTCGGGAATTGAGCCTCATGGACAGAGCTGAAGGCTTTTACTTGGTTTTTACTACTGGGATAATACATTAATATTGTTATTATTATTTTTATAGCTATATTTTAAGAGAATGAGGTTTTTGTTGAGAAACATATTTAAACTTCTTCTCCTCTCTTTTGGTGGCTCTCTCTTGACTTTTGGACACTCTTGGACAGACCACATTACTATTCCTTTTGACTTTCTTCCTCCATTATATGTAACTAAACTCATCACTAGTTGAATTATTTTTGAAGTTCAATCTGTTTAGGTTGTAAGACTATTGTTTTAATTGTTATTAAGTGGTTCGAATATTCATTCAATTTTTGTGCTTCTCATTCTTTTATTATTATTTGTATTGATTGCTCAATTCAGCCGATTATGAATAATTGAATAATATATTTGTTAACTCTAAGTTTTGATGATTTAAACAAAACATGTGAAATAGTTAAGTAGTGCACGTTGCAGCTGAAGCTAAGCACATAGCAGTATGATCAAGGCATGTTATAACAGTTTTAAGTCACGTTGATCATATTCAAAGTTTCCAGAAAAATTAGAAGTCAAGTAGCGTCATATGCAAGTCACATTAACGAGAATCACTTAGGAAACAGAATGATCCTGAATCATACAAGGCATGTTGCACATGGTCCAAGTCATGTTATGAGAATGTTGAAATCACTGGATCGATTGCACAAGCATACAAGTCACGTTGTGAGGTATGCAAGTCACGTTATGCCAAAAATGAACTCTCTGGACAGACTGGATACTCACACAAGTCACGTTGACAGAATGTGTACCAGACTTGAGCGGAGTTGCAAGGCAACATCAACGTTTCGGCCTATTGTAAGCCACGTTGATGAGTAAAGGTGTCACCATTGAAGAAACACGTCTACACACATTGCAAAGAGTACAAGTTACGTTGACGGGCATGATGTCAGCTTCTGACAAATCGGCGCCTCGGGATTCAAATTTAAATATTCCTGAAAGATTGTACAGTGTCACCTGAAGAATCAAAGATACGATCTTTGAAGTTCGTCAACGTACATTGAAGCCTAAAGTTGCTAGTCTCAATGCACACTGAAGGATGATTAAGACATGCTGCAAGATGTGTAAGCCACGTTACATAAAATGACATTTGAGGCAGTAGCATCTGAGTGGAATACAAGACACGTTGCAAGCAGTGCAAGTCACATTATAGTAAGTGACATTTGAGGTAGTCACATCTAAGTTGGATACAAGACACGTAGAAGACAAATAAGTCACGTAGTATCTCAATGGGACATCTACAACGTACGTTGCATATCATACCTGCTGATGTCATTAAAATCAGAGTTTCTCTTTCATCTCTAAACGAAAAATTCAAGGCCTGCAACGGCTACATTTTAAAGACTGCCTATAAATAGATGTCCTCAATTCAGAGGTAAATAGAGAACTTTTTGAGAGTGTGCCCAAGTTTTGCTATTCAATTTCTTGACTTTCTCTCTCTAAACTCTCTAAAGCTCTTAAATTCCAACCAAGCTTTTAAGTTACTATTTACTTTCTAAGTTGGTGTGAGATTACTCTCTTTAATCTGGGAAATCACTTGTAAATCAAGCTTTAGTGTTAAAGCTTGAGGATAGTTTAGGTTTGCTTGTTAGAGACTTGAGAAAAAAATAAGTGTTGGTTTTCTTGTTGAGCCTGCAAAAACAAGGTGTAAAGGTTTCTTGTTGATCCTGTAAAAACAAGTGTGTAAAGGTCTCCCTCCACTAGAAAATGAGGAAGAGTCTTAGTGGATTTAAAATTCTCAAGTGAGCTAGAAGAGTAGACGTAGGTCAAGGAGGGTCAAACCACTATAAATCGGATTTGCCATCTCTTCTCTTACTCTCTTTTATTTACTTGTTTTGCATTTCATTTGATTTACATTGGTGTGTGTTGGATTGAGTGTTGACTCTCAGTTTTGATGATTTTAACAAAACATGTGAAAATTTTAAGTAATGCACGTTAAAGCTAATGTTAAGCACACTACAGTATGATCAACACATGTTTCATATGCTAAAAGTCACATTAACCATACCACAGGAATTCTGGGTTTTCCAAATGAGCCATAAGTCACACGACATAAGATACAAGTCACGTTATCGAGTTCAACTAAAGAGGCAGTAGGTATCTGAAACCTATAAGGCGCATTGCATGAAGCTCAAGTTACGTTATATGGATGAGGTGCTCTCGGCATGAATTGCACTTATCTACAAGTTATGTTGTAGAGCCTACAAGTCACGTTATGTGAATGAGGTGCTCTCGGCATGAACTGTACTTATGTACAATTCACATTGAAGACTATGCAAGTCACGTTGACGAGAATGAGCATCAGACTTGAACTCGACTTGCAAGCAATGGAAATCGATGTTACACTACATTTCAAGTCATATTGTGAATAAATGAGTCACCTTTGAAATCATTCCTCAATGCACGTTGCAAGAAGATACAAGTCACATTGAAGGAGGTGATGTTAGCATCTGACAAGTCGGTGCCTCAAAATTCAAATTTGAATATTCTCTGACACCTGACGCAATCACGTGACAGAATCAAAGGAGCGATCTTTAGAAGATCGACAACGCACATTGAAGGTTGAAGTGACTTATGCAACGCACACTAATGCATGATCAATACACGTTGCAAATGAACACAAGTCACGTTGTACGAAGAAAATTTCCAGGTGAGCAATTTGGATGGAGACCCAAGTCACGTTGCATAAACACAAGGTACATTACATTGTGCAACATTTGAGGCCAAAGCATCAAAGTTGGATACAAGGCACGTTGAAAGGAAGCAAGTCACGTTGTACGTTAATGGGACATTTACAACACATGTTGCATGTGATAGAATGCACATTGTACATGCTGATGTTATCAAAATCAGAAATTCTTTCTCATCTCTTAATGGCTATTTCAAGTCTCACAATGGATACATTTTAAGTCTACCTATAAATAGAGGTGCGCACTTCAGAGACAAAAAGAGAATGCATTGAGAGCGTGCCCAAGCTTTGCTAATTTCATTCTTAACTTTCTCTCTCTAAGTGTTTTCAAGTTCTTACAACTCAACTAAGCTTTTCTATTGCTATTTTCTTTGAGAGTTAGTATGAGAATATCATTCTCGTTTTGTTAAAGTATGTGTAATCAAGCTTTGGTTGTAAAGCTTGTGGGTAGAATATGTTTGCTTGTTTGTTGCCTTTGAAAAATAAGTGGGTGTTGGTTTTCTTGTTAAGCCACCTAAAAATAAGGGATTGTAAATGTTGTCTTGTGAGCCTGAAAAACAAGAGGTTGTAACGGTTTGCATTCACCCCCAAGTGAGGAAGATTTAATGGATTGAAATTCTTTAGTTGAGGCTAGAGGAGTGGACGTAGGTCAAGGAGGACCAAACCATTATAAATTGCGGATTTGTTTTCTCTATCCCTTACTTATTTTCATTTCAGTTTCTGAGTTTGTATGTTGGATTGAGCTACTGATTTTTGTTTTCAAAATACTGTAAAAATTTTTAAAAAAAATTCAATACTTAGCAAGAAATCCAATTTACCCCATATTGGATAGCCATATTAGGATTACGTTGAGATATTGCTTTTATTTTATAAAAGATTACAAAAAGTTTTCAAAAAGGCTTAAGTTTTTAGCAAGAAATCCAATTCACCTCTCTCGTGTATTGCCATATTGGGATTACATTTGGTATCAGAGCTAAGTGCTTAATATTTAAGGCCTAAACTCCTTGAGTATAAAGATCCAAAATGGCGTCCTTTAGTGATATGTCCAAATATGAATGTCTTTCCATTAACCGAGATCCTTTCTTTGATGGCAGCGAATATGTATATTGGAAGACAAGGATGACTTCATTTCTAAAATGTGAAGCTGAGGAAGTATGGGATGCAGTGGAGACTGGTCCTTATGTTCCGAAGAAAACAGTGGATGGAGTGGAGTCTTTGAAGCCGAAAGCTTAGTGGACTGACTTCGATAGGAGGATAGGTTGCTCTAACAACAAGGCAATGCATATTCTAGTTTATAAACTCAGTAAGACTCATTTAACAAAGTCCAGCAGTGCTCCACAGCTCATGAAATCTAGGGGATTTGGAAATCACTTATGAAGGAACATCGCAAGTGAAAGAAAACAAAGTTTCACTTTTTGTCCACAAGTATGAGTTGTTCAAAATGAAGGAGGGTGAAGGAATCCATGAGACATTTGACAAATTTAATGACATCTTGAACATGTTGAAGGCTCTTGGCAAGTCCTACTCAAATTCAGAACTTGTGAGAAAAATCTTAAGAGCTTTGCCAAAATCTTGGGCATCCAAGAAAGATGTAATCCTTGAAGCAAAAGATCTCAACAAACTACCCTTGGAGGAGCTACTCGGATATCTTCTCACTCATGAGATGGGATTGTTTGAAGATGAAGAGCAAGTATCCAAGAATGACAAGAGAAGAGGAATGACTCTTAAGTCTAAAGTGGTTGAAGATTCTAAAAATGAAGAAGAAAGTGACAGTGATGATGAAGAAATTGCCATGTATGCAAGAAGGTTTAAATGCTTCACGAAGAAGAATAAACCATGGAAGAAAGGCAAGAATCAATTCACAAAACAAGAGCCAAAGAAAGAATTCAAGAAGGATTCTAAGAAGGACAACTCAATCATTTTTTACAATTATAACAAACCGGGTCATATCAAGCAAGATTGTCTTCTTCCCAGGAAATACTCTAAATATTCAAAGTAGAAGAAGGGAAACCCTATGAAGGCAACATGGAGCGATAATGATGACACAAGCTCAAATGAGGATGAAAAAGTAGAAGAAATGGCAAACTTTTGTCCAATGGCCAAAGAGCGTGACTCTTTAAGTGATGAAGATGAAAGGTATGCATGAGAGCTAGAGCCAAGAAGAATGTGTGGTATCTTGATAGTGGATGCTCTCACCACATGACTGGGGACAAAGCAATGTTCTCAAACATTTCACCTAAAGATGGAGGATATGTCACTTTTGGTGAAAATGGAAAAGGCAAGATAGTAGGTGAAGGTAAGGTTAGTAATTATCCTAATCTAACCATTGATGATGTATTGCTTGTGAATGGTTTAAAGCACAACTTACTGAGTATTAGTCAATTTTGTGACAAAAATTGCAAAGTTGTGTTTGAACCTACTAGATGTGTTGTCTATAATGATAGTGATAGTGCTTTATTTGTTGGTTCAAGGCATAACAATATCTATGTTGTTGATTTGTTTAATTCAAATGCTTTCAATGAAAAATGCCTTATTAGTCTTAATGATGACACATGGTAATGGCATAGAAGGTTAGGACATGCAAGCATGTACGCTATTTCAAAGCTTTCCAAAAAGAATTTGGTAAAAGATTTGCCAAACCTTGCATTTCAAAAAGACTTGGTATGTGATGCATGTGTTAAAGAAAAACATTCAAAATCATCTTTTCATAGTAAAAACGTGATTTCAACCACAAGACCTTTAGAATTGTTGCATATAGATTTATTTGGTCCAACTAGTAGTAAAAGTCTTGGTGGGAAGCAATATTATTTTGTCATTGTAGATGATTTCTCAAGATATACATGAGTTCTTTTCCTTGCTCATAAAAATGAAGCTTTTCATGTATTTACAACATATAGCAAGAAAGTTCAAAATGAAAAGGGTATTATATTACTTCTATTAGGAGTGATATAGGAGGTGAGTTTACATGTGAGCCATTTGAGGCATATTGTGAAAAGCATGGTATTTTTCATAATTTTTCTGCTCCAAGGACCCCTCAACAAAATGGTGTTGTTGAAAGGAAGAATAAGACCTTGCATGAAATGGCTAGGACTATGCTTAATGAGAACAACCTCCCTAAGTATTTTTGGGCTGAAGCAGTTAACACCGCATGCTATATAGTGAATAGGGCGTATATTCGATCCATACTAAAAAAGACACCTTATGAGTTGTGGAAGGGTAGACTGCCCAATATTTCATATTTTCATACCTTTGATTGCAAATGTTTTGTCCATAACAATAGAAAGGAAGCCCTAGGAAAGTTTGATGCTAAATCATATGAGGGTATCTTCCTTGGATATTCATCTATTAGCAAGGCATATAGGGTCTTTAACAAAAAACTTGAGAAAGTTATACTCGCAGGCTTGCAACTTTATATTTCGAGAATTATAAAACGCAAATCATGTAAACAGTAAAAGCTACTATAGGCATCGTTTTACATTTGAAACCAAACCGTCGGTTCGACCGGTGGACTGAATAATAAGCCGGTTCAGGTTTAGGTTTAAAAAACTAATAATGTATGAAACCAGCTAGTTCATATCTAAAAACCAAAGAAAGGACATATTAATTTTAAGTTTATATTATTTTATCATTAAATCAATTTTTTTATGTTTATTTATACTAACTAGCCTTTTGTATGCGTGCAATGCACATTATTGAGGTCCTTTTATTTATAATTTAATTATTTTTTAATATAAATATATACCTTTAAATTTTGTTAGTCAATTTTTATTGCATAAAATAAGGAAAAAATAAAAGTATTTAATAAAAAACTTAATCGAATATGCTTATTTTTTTGGTAAGTCGAATATGATTTTTAATACATTACATATGAAGATATTACTAATTTATATGTAGACACAATATTTAAGTGTAAAATAAAATATTACTACTATGGATGTCCATAATAAAAGAAATATACTACACAATAACAATATTCAGATAATAGTTTATACCTAATCATAATTGTGATAAATACTTATCCAAATAATTTTAAATCCATTTAACAATAAAAATTATAAAAATTATGAAAACATTCTATTTACTTTTAGAAGAGATCCCCTGATAAGTCTCAACAAAAATATATGAGTTTGGTAACTGGGAGAAATATGAAGGTTGTTAAATATAATGTTCACTCAATTATATATTCATTATTTAATGGTTATCATTAATTTGAATCGCGTTTAGTGTAGTTAAATTAGTTAAAGTGAAAGAGTAATTCTATTGAATTTAAACTTGTTTTTAAATCATATAAAATAAAAAAAGATAATATTACACCAACAATAAAATAATCACCATTTAATTTTATATGTTCATTAATGTATACTCTTTATCTATGTTATAATTATTATTTTTTAGAAAGGTGTTAAATACCCTAATTACATAATTAATTGATAAATTACTCATTATTTCTCTTCTTACTAATTTAAAAAGAGTTGATATAGATAAATTTAATATATATATATATATATATATTAAAAAGTAGCATCAAAGAATGAGTATGACAAAAAAAAATTAATAGAATGTGGGAGGGTTAGGAAATTATGGTGCATCAAGATGTACCAATTAGGTAACATTCTAGTAGCACAGTACTTCTAAATTCTAAAATATTTTTTTAATAAAAATAAAAAAAAATATTACAAAATAACAACAAAAGAAATACTACTGAAACACCCCCCGAACCGAAGTCATCACAAAGAAATTGTCAGCAAAAACTAAACCATAAATAGTTAGTATGTTCTAAGAACATATATTATAGAAGCTCCTTTCGGGAACAGAGTTACCAGTACCCCCACTGTTGCGGCAGACAACCTTCAACGGTAACGTGCCGGCAGACGTTTCAGTCACTTAGAGTGTCTAGCTCGATATGTAACCTGCCCATCAGAGCTCTTCGTGGCTTTTCGGGACGAAGGCGTAGTCCATTTACCCTTCACGTCGTCCACATCATTAGCCCTTGATTGAGGGACCTCATCCTCTCTCTTATCCTCATCATTATCGGCCTCTACCGAAGCTAGACAATTTGAGTATGGATTCTTTGCAACGCATTCCGCAGACTGTGTATCATTGTTGTCAAGTTTAAGCAGTTCATGACTAGGTGATTGCTCAACTATCTGTTGTTCAGGACCGATGGCCACATCCTCCGTAGACAAAACCGCATCCAATGCTAGTGGTGGTTCCATTTGAGGAGTCAGATTCAAAGCTGTGGTGAGTGTCTCAAAAGAATTTTTGAGAGGGACAACAATTTCCTTAGGAACCCAATCATGTTTTTTCGCCTCTTGCCCCGACTGAGCTACCTTCGTAGTTTGCTTAGGCCTGCTACTCGCCAAAGGTTTGGCCAAATGACAACTCTTGGAGGAGTGTCCTATACTATAACATGTAGAACAAAAGTCTGGCAAATTTCCATATATGACTTCAACAAAAAAACTCTTATGAGGCTTCTCAAGTAAAAGATCGACAGTTAAATCCACCTCCACAAGCACTCTAGCATAATGACCCAAATCGCCAATAACAGTGTTGTCATCAATCTTCAAGGGTACCCCAACTCCCCTAGCCATATCAACAGGCAATTGAGGGTACCAATATTCCCACGGGAGATTATAGAATCGCACCTAGAATTGTATTGCGGTCATCTTTTGAGCATTCGGGTCAAAATGTGAGGTCCAATTTTGTAGCCTAAGCGTCCCAGGCTTCAAAGCAATCCCCCTCGACTCAAGAGACGAGATTTCTCCTCGTGTGTCTTCAAAATAATATGGTAGTATCCCCGACCTTGAGAGATCAAACGCCATTCCTTCAAACCCCAGACGGAGGTTTCCTTCTTCTTCAGATCCTGGACCTTCCAAGGTGATTCTCCCTTAAGTAAAACCACCCGTCCAAGAAGAGCATTCTCTCATAGTTTGAGACGTTCTGTGTAAGCTTTTTCGTTGATTTTAATTGAAACAAAGCCTCCTTTATTATCAAGAGCAATAGAAGCCGAGGGCAAGGCAAGAACAAGCCCCTTGACGGCAGCAGTAAAAGACACAAAATTTTGTTATCCCTGTTGATCCGATTGTGGAGGCGTTGATGTCCTCAAGTTGGCAATCGCATGTATGTCGACCAGCAGAGTCGCAGCTGGCATCGAAGAGTTTTGGGGATGCGGTGCTTTCATCAAGTTGGCAATCGTCGACGTGTTGACCGACGTAGTCGCAGATGGCATCGGGAAAGTCTGCTGAGCGACATCAGTGGGAGTCAAAGGCTTCACAACAGCCTGTGTAGGTACGATGTAATTGGGTTTCAGTAAATGTTTTAGTCATTATAAAAAAAAAATGATAAACCGTTGAGACTTTATTATATAAAATTTTTATTGAATAATTGATTAATTTAATATAGATTAAAATTTTTATTTATGTGTTTTATAATTATATAAAATTTTTATGTGAAGATTATATTTTTATCAAAATTAAAATAAAATAATATTTTAAATAAAATTTTTAATAATTTAATTAAAACATATATCACATGCTCGCACGTGAGTAAAAAGTTAGAGAGAAAAAAAAGGCACACGCTTGATTAAGAAGCTCACATAATATTAAGGTGATTTTAATACCATCTTAATTGGATCTTAACTCACCCACTTTTGGGAGAAGATTGTGGGATAATTTCACTCTTTCACAATAATGTTTTCAACGATTTTTATTAGTGAGCCAAAAGTCTATATTTTGGCATCAGTTAGTCAACATAAGTATGCTTTTGATTTTTCAATATTTTAGCGTTTGACTGTTGAATTTGCCTTCTTTTCTTTACATCCTTTCTTTCTACGACACTGAAACAAAGACGTGAAATATTTTGACAGATACATGTTTGGTGTGCTATCGTTATATGCATTTTTTTTTAACTGAGAGTGCTATTGTTATATGCATAGATAATGAACCAATTGCAGTAAAAATATGCAATATTTTACGCTATCGAATTCAATATTTTTGACAGATTATAATTGTATATGTGAACTAAGGTTCGTGGGGATTTTAGTTTAGCCTTTAAATCTTACACTAACAGACCAAAGATTTCAGTTTTTCTTTTCAGGGATTTTTGGGAGGTCATTTCGCACGGGTCGTTAAATAAACAGGCTGGAATCTGAAATAAATATGTGGCTTAGTAGTATGAGAATCGTTTTTTTCTTAAAAAAACAATATTGACTGAGACTTAAAAAATTTTGAAGTTCAAAAGGTCGTTGCTTGCCGTTGTTTTTTTTCATATCCTTGTGCACCTTCCACACGCAAGTTTGAATGAGTGTGAAAAACTGATATTCTCCCTTGGCAGCTCATGTTCAATTGCTATTTCTGAACCTACAAAGGAAGTTTACCCCAGAACAGCTAACTGAAACCTCCTCAAATGTCGAAACTAGTCCAGTCAATTTACTTCATTACTTTGTTTTTTACCTTCTTCA
>CAODLS010095679.1:0-10096 GCA_948243855.1 Flueggea neowawraea | reverse complement strand
TGAGAGTCAACATTCTCCCCTTTTTGATGATGACAAAACATGGAAAGAGTTTGCACTCCCCCTCAATCAATGCACTTGTTTTAAACTTAAACACACTACAAAAAATGCAAATTTGATCAAGGGTTTTAAGCCTTGTCGCTATGGTTAAGTTAAGCATAATTTTTATATAAGCTCAAGTCATGTAAATCAGAGGAATTGAGTCTTATGTATCAAAGCAAATTCAGATTAATTTAATTCAAACTCTTAGCCATATTTCTCCCCCTTTTTGTCAACATTAAAAAGGAAAGAATAATACAACACAATTAAAGAGACAAAATGGCTAGAAATATTGAATATAACATTAAGATCAATACACATAACATAACAACCATAAGCAAAAATAAATACATAATGCACGTGAGATGCATGACAAAATGTAGATCATTAGCCTAGGAAATCACGGAAATGGATTCTTAGGGTCAATGATCCAACGGTCTTGGTTAGTGAGATCAACTTCATCCTCACTCTCTTTCTCATCTTCAGAATCAATCAAGAGCACTATGGTAGGGGGATGTGGAACATATTCAACTACATGTTCCTCTTCCACAATTTCCTCAATCTAAATTCCAGTGGATGGAACAAACTTAACTTCAGGAGTGCCTTTATCACTTGACTCAGATGACTCTGAAGTTTCCTCCTCAGCTGAAGTGTTATGATCCATGTCTTTTCTGAATTTCTGAAGAATTGCTCGATCTTGAGCCATAGTCATTTCATCTTGCTTCTCCTGCTCAGTTTTCTCTCGAGTTCTTGATTGCAAACTAACCAATAACTCGTTATTGGCTTAAAGTAAACTGATCATGGTTTCAAATTTTCCTCTAGTCTCTTCTTGAAATGCTTGAGAATTAGCCTTTAATTCTCGAAGCTCTCTTCTCAAGCTAGCAACCTCACTCGAGCTAGCATCCATAGTTTCTTCATGATGTGAACTTTCACCAATCTCCAGCTCTTTTCTCCTCTTTGGAGCCTTTCTCTTATTGTCCCTTTCCTTTCGGATTGTCACACGATCTTCGGGACTTGGCTTCATCACTTCATCCTTAGAGTTCACCATCACATCATCATCTCTCAAGTATAGATGAAAAACAAATACTCACTCAACTGTCTCTTAAAGCCTCATTAGCCTCAATAAATTGATTCGAATCTTCCTCGATTCAATCACTTATTTTGACTCAAATCCATTCAATTTTATCTTGAAGTACTTGAAGATCTTCATCAAGTGACTTCCATAAGGCATGTTATCTTCCTTTGCCTTCCCTTCAATGAAAAAGGTTGGAAGGTTGAAGTTCTTCACCTTGTCGAGTATCCAATCAATGACGAGCCATGTGAAATTGACTTGTTCACCCTTCATCAGTAGATACATCAAGATTTCATCTTGCACGGTGAATGGTGACTATGTATGTGACTTAGGTTGCAACACGTTGGTGAAAGCCATGTGAACCAACTTCCATCTTACACCAAATCATTCTGATTAAGATTCTTCATTCTTTGTTCGATTTGAACCACGTCATGGTTCTTAAACATGAATTTCTTGCTTTTATTAATGTTCACCACTATGGTATTTCCTTCCATATCAACAAATTCTTTTAGCCCATTCTCTTTCTTGACATGCATCCCAGCTAGAGGCAGATTGAAGAGCTTGTTGATTGGACTCTCATCGATGACAAAGTCTACTCCATTTACACGAATTTTAACACCGATTTTTTGATACCAAACAAAGTCGTCTTCATCATCATTTACCCAATGCTCAGCATTTGCGTAGAATTCCCTTACTAAATCAGGGTAATAATCCATAGCTTTAGTGAAAAAATCTCTCAACCCGAATCTCACGAAATCATTTTCAATGTCAACTCCACCTTCTCTTAAAGATCTGAAATCAAACACTTTGGAGTCAGAGAAACCAACCTCTTTCAGATTGTCGAACAACTTCTTGGCTCTTTCATTCATAAACCGACTATTATCCTTAGTCGATTCTTCCTCTCTTCTTGATTTGTTCAACTGTTTTGAAGGAGAGATTTCGTGAAGACTTGCTTTTCCCTTGTACTATGAGGACGTTTTCGTCCCTTAGAACCTTTTCCTTTGTCGTATTTCTTCTGAGCTTCCTTGGATTTCTTCTTCATAGCTTCTGATTGCTTTTTGAGTGCCATAGAACGTGAGTGAGATGAGGTTGCAGTGTGCATTAGGGTTTGGTGTTTGGTGAGAAATATGTGATTTCAAACGGTTTAATAATGGTTGGAAGTGTTTTTGGGTGATTGAAATTACTTAAGGAACTATTTCGAGTTTGGGATTTGAGAGACAAGATAGAGGAGTTCAGAAATTAGGTTTTGAGTTTGAAATGCAGTGTGAGAGGGAAACTGAAATTTTCCACTTTAAATTTGGGGGAAAATGGCTCGACGCGACTTGTATGACATGCTACGTACGTTATATGAAGTATGTGAAGACTAACATATTTAGCATGTCGTACAACGCAAGTTAATGGGAAAATGTGTCTCAGCTCAACGTTTATAGCAGATAGTTACGAAAAAGCACTTTATGGCCAGAATCAAAACCATCAATGTATCTTGCACAAGCTTTAACGTTCGCAGTACCAAGTCCTCTCAAACCAGTAGCTCTGTTTCTATCACAATGTGCCTTACACCTCATACAACGTGCTTAGAGCCCTCACACCTGATACTCCAACATTTTCCTTGAAATTATTAACGTGCATTGCACCTTTTGCAATCCACGTTACACATACCCAGAAATATTTCCTCTGTTCATCCTCGATGATCAACGCGCCTTACTTACGCTACAATGTGCGTTACATCAACCCAGATATAAACCTATAGATAACCATGGTGATCAACGCATCTTAAGCCTTATACAACATACCTTAACGTTTGAACCTTAAAGTTCCAGTAGCAACAGCTAAAATACAACGTGCACATCATCATGTGCAAGTCACATAGCACCATCTCAGATATCAACACTTAGCAAAATTGACCCTTTAACCCTCGTGATTTCATTTGGCATTTAGATCACTTTGATATATATATATGCATGAATGCAAATGAACATAAAATATGCACATATACCAATCAAAATTCATTCAAATCACACATGCCAATACGTCTACGAATTGAAGCAAAGTCTTTTCATCAAGGGGTTTTGTCAAAATATCAGCAAGTTGATCAGTTGTAGAAACAAATTCAAGTTCAACATCTCCCTTGAGAACATGATCATGAATAAAATGATGTTTTATGTCAATGTATTTTGTTCTAGAGTGTTGAATTGAATTTTTGGAAATACTAATGGCACTAGTGTTATCACACTTAATTGGAATATTTGAAAACATAATTCCAAAGTCCAAAAGTTGTTGCTTGATCCATAAAATTTGAGCTACACAACTACCAGCTGCTACACATTTAGATTCAACAGTGGATAGTGCAACATAATTTTGTTTCTTTGAGAACCAAGACACTAGTGAATTACCTAAGAATTGGCAAGTGTCTGAAGTGCTTTTCCTATCTAATTGATTTCCTGCTTGATCAACATCGCTATAACCAATTAAATCAAAGCAATCATTTTTAGGATACCACAAGCCTACATTCTTGGTTTTAATCAAATATCTGAAAATTCTTTTGACAACACTCAAATCAGATTCTTTTGGACAACATTGAAAATGTGCACAAAAACAAATACTAAACATAATATCATGTATACTGGCTATAAGATAAAGGAGAGATCTAATCATACTTCTATACAGATTTTTGTAGAACACCCTGTTCTATCATATATTCGTATTATAATAAGAAATTACAATAAAAAAACATATATTTATACATATAATCATTTACAAATGTACATACAATTTTTTTATTCAAACATATAATTAAGTTAAACAAAAGTGTAGATAGCACTCTATGTTTCCTCTCATAACTATATGTACAATGATAACAAAAAGTGGAGGAGAGAGAGTGTAGGACCCAACTGTATGACCTGTGCTCCATATGTATAAGTCAATCAGCCTCACGTTTGATCAAGTCCCAAAAACTGTATATGTTGTAAACCTGAAAAACATTAGCGCTTCATATGAGTCGCTACTCAGTGAGAGAAAACTATCATCAGCAAATCCACAACATATAGCATACGCATCCAATATATATTATTCACAAAACATACAACTGTGCAAGTGAATGTAATTCCAATTTATTTTGTAGTTTGGCCAAAACACGATATGTCTCAACCGGGTCTATGGAGACATATGGTCTCGAAACTATAAGCCAACTGGCAGTGAACTATAAGAGACATGAAGTCTCGATCTTTGTACTATAAGAGATCTTAAACATGTTGGCCAATTCCGCCTTTTAAGAAAATAATGCTAGTGACATATATCCTTTCAATCATCGTCAAATTATGCATAGGAATGATATTTTTATCTATGAATCATTTCATTTCTCGATTTTGGCATTAAGGCAAGCCAAGTCATATTCACTGTACACGATAAATGAAGTCATATTCGATGAGTCCATATCATACTCTATGCATTTGTTGATAGCACACTTTTCAAACAATTCATCTATCATATACGTGTCACTTATAAACAATACTAGATATCTCATTTATTTGCATGTGTAATAAGAAAACTATTCCACATTATCACATATTAACATATCAAGACAGACTATCAATTTCAATGCATATAGCAAACACGTGGAGACACCTCTAGTTTCTACTCATTTGTGCCTCTGTATACGTGTCAAGTACGGAGGACTACTAGTTCCCCAATCTAGGAGTGTTCAGATCCTCCGGGTCTATAAAATATAAAAAATTACATTTATCAATATCAAGTACATTGTTTGTAAAATTATAGATTAGTCCCTAAAGTTTTTTTTCTTAGTTTTGTTTCAACTAGGCAGTCTGTGTTCTTTTCAATATTTCTGGAGTTACAGAATTTAAATGAATGTGATATAAATTTTCCATGAAATTAGACATCTTCATATTTATGTACATATAAAGCATGAATCCTAGTTCAATTGATATAATTTAGGGAGAATTTTCAAAATCATTCAAACTGCTGCCTTGTTCTGCTTACAGGACAGATTGAACATATTCTAGTAATTCAACAATATTTCATTCATTTCAGAACCAAATTGTTTTCCGTAAATTCATTTCAAAACTAGACACATATATTTCCTAATGGTATAAGTCATGTTGTCCAATTCTAGCTACACAGGGTGCAGTAAATTAATAAATTCAGACAACAAACTGAGACAGGGTAGACAGACCATCCCCTAGTGTTTTGTTCATAACTTCATCTATAGGAATCCAACTAAAGCAAAGTTTATTGTTTTAAAACCTAGATGCATATATACCTGTTTCCAGAAAATATCAAATTCTAATTCAAAATATAATAGTCTCCGTATATTTTAAAACATAACCTATATTCAAATGTTATTCGCTGAAACATTCAGTCTGACTAGTCTTAGTTAAATAGGTACAAATCCTAGAAAACATGAAACTAAGCTGCACCATTTTACAGAACGTTATAATACATAAGTATCTACAAATTTTATGTTTTATAGGTTCCCAAAATCAGTCTCTATGGGTTTCAAAATCAGCAAACCAACAGAATGTTCTAACAGTATCCCTAATCTGGCAGTTCAAACTGTTTTAACCATAACTTTGACACGACAGAAAATTAGATCAAACTGTTTTACAGGAATGTATATGACATCCAAACAGAAAACTTTTATTCTTTAAGTTTTCTCAAATTCCATCTCTATCAGTTTTAACAATATAAAGAAAACAGACTGTTGTAAAGGAGTATTACGTTTCAAGATTACCTTAGCCTTGTCTTAAGTCCTTCTTTGGAGAGGTTAATTTTCAGTTGTGTATGCGGGAGCTATTTTGGACAGAGTTTGGAATTAAGATTTGACTGTGTGTGCTGCGGATACGTTTTATAATAGAAATAAGGGTTTAACTTAGTAGTAAAAGAAGAGTATAAATATATAATCGGGGACTTATTCTTATTCACCAAAAGTTTGCCGACTCATACATTTTTTTCTTATCTTCAATTCTTTTATTTTACTAATGACAAACTTGATTGGTTAAAGAGGTCATCGGTAGAGCAAAATAAGAGCAGATGGTTTACTTAATTATGAAGTTAAAAACAACAAATGCAAGCTACCGTAATACATAACAATTTTCTCTTTTAGTCCCACTTTTGCATTTGGTCTTCTTTTAATCCCTATTCAATATATCATCTTCAAATCTATTTTATCATATAATAAAAAATAAGACTTTAACTCTAATTGTAGATTCAACACTATATTTTTAATATACGTTAATTACGACTACATAATTGTGCCTTATAATTTTTTCTAACTAATTCTTCAACTATTCATATTTGCATCTTGTGTTATCACTATAAATAAAACAATTCTATATAAAAATGTATATGCAATGCATGTATCAATAAATGTATACTATGCATGATTATTTAGGGTTGGGGTGTCACATTCTCCCCTCCTTTAAAGAATTTTGTCCACAAAATTCAATACATGCTTTCTCAAACAAGTGCGGATATCGGCGTCTCATATTCTCTTATGTCTCCCAAGTAGCTTCTTCCTTTGAGTGATGTCTCCATAATACTTTTTTTAAAGGAATTTCTCGATTCCTCAACTGTTTTGTCTTATTGTCGATAATTTCAACTGGTTCCTCTACATACGTCAAATTCTCAGCAACTTTAATTGGTTGTTCACTCAGTACATGGATAAGATCTGATCTATACCTTCTAAGCATGCTTGCATGAAACACATTATGGATTTGAGATAATTCTGGAGGCAATGCTAATTTATATGCTAATGACCCAACTCGTTCTAGTATCTCATATGGACCAATATAGCGGGGAGTCAATTTACCTTTTTGCCTGAAACGAATTACTCCTTTCCAAGGTGAAATACGAAGGAAAACCTTTTCGCTGACATTTTACTCCATTTCTCTTCGATGTTAATCTGCATAGCTCTTTTGCCTATCCTGAGCTGCCTTAAGTCGACCTTTCACTATGTTTACTTTGTCAACTATTTCTTGAACCAAGTCAGGTCCTTCGATAATTCTTAAACATTCTTCATCCCAGAATATTGGACTTCTACACTTCCTAGCATATAATGCTTCATAAGGTGTCATCCCGATGCTATTGTGGTATTGATTGTTATAAGCAAACTCCATGAGAGAAATATAGTTGTCCCATGAACCTTGAAATTCAAGTACACAAGCTTGCATAATATTTTCTAGTGTTTGGATTGTCCTTTCTGATTGTCCATCTGTCTGAGGGTGGAAAGTTGTACTAAAACTCAATTTAGTTCCCAAAGCTTCTTGTAAACTTCCCCAGAACCGAGAAGTGAACCGTGGATCTCTGTCAGATACAATAAACAAAGGAAGACCATGCAATCTTACAGCCTCATCAATGTATTTTCTAGCTAGTTGTTCAAGTGTAATATCCCATTTAATCGGTAGAAAATGTGCCAATTTTGTGAGCCTATCTACAATTACCCAAACTGTATCATTTTTCCTTAACGTCTTAGGCAAACCTATCACAAAATCCATTGTAATGTTTTTCCATTTCCATATTGGTATCTGCAAAGGTTGAAGTTTACCTACTGGGGCTTGGTGTTCAGCTTTAATCTGTTGACATATCAAACATTTTGAAACAAATTCAGCTACATCATTTTTCATCCCCGGCCACAAATAATGTCTCGCACTAAATGATACATCTTTGTCGCTCCGGGATGCATTGCATATGCTGCATTATGTGCTTCATCCAAAATTTTGCGGCTTAATCTATCAATATCTGGAACACACAATCTGCCATTTGATGTCAATGTATCATCTGTGAATGTGAAAGAAGTATCCTTTCCTTCCTTAACCTTTTCAATAATGGCTCATAATTTATGATCCCGAGGTTGTGCTTATTGAATTCTTTCTTTTAAAACAGGTCGAATTTTTAATGTAGCAAGTAAAACTCCACAATAATCAATACTCAAGTCAACATTTAAAGTCTTCAAATCAATCAAGGAGGGTAAATAAGATACCTTAAGACATGTTGAACTGCTAGTAGCTTTCATGCTCAAAGATCGGCCACCACATTTGCCTTTCCTGGATGATACTCAATCGCACAATCATAGTCTTTTAACAATTCTAACCATCTTCATTGCCTTAAATTCAATTCCTTCCGTGTCATCAAGTATTTCAAACTTTTATGATCAGTGAAGATTTGGAAAGTCTCTCCGTACAGATAATGCCGCCAAATCTTAAGTGCAAAAACTAAAGCTGCAAGTTCCAGATCATGTACTGGGTAGGACAACTCGTGTGGTCTCAACTATCGTGAAGCATAAGAAATCATTTATCCATATTGCATTAATACACAACCAAGACCTTGATGGGATGCATTACTATATACCACGAAACCACCAGAACCAGAAGGTATTGCCAACACTGGGGCTGACGTCAAACACTGCTTTAACTCATCAAAACTCTATTGACAAGCATCAGACCACTGAAAAGGGACATTCTTCCTTAACAATTTAGTTAATGGTGTTGCTATAATAGAAAACCCTTTAGTGAATCGACGATAATCTCTAGCCATACCAAGAAAACTTCGAATTTCTGAAACATTCTTTGGTGCCAACCATTTAGTAATTGCTTCAAATTTCTTCGGATCTACTTCAATACCACAACTAGAAACCACATGCCTAAGAAAAGAACATGATCTAACCAGAATTCACATTTGCTGAGTTTAGCATACAACTGTTTTCCCTTAAAATTTGCAATGCAATTCGCAAATGTTGTTCATGCTCATCTTGACTCTTAGAATAAATCAGGATATCATCGATAAACATGATAATAAACTGGTCAAGGTAAGGTTGAAATACCTTATTCATCAAAGTCATAAATGTTGCTGGAGCGTTAGTTAGTCCAAATGGCATTACTAGAAACTCATAATGACCATATCGTGTTCTGAATGCAGTCTTTTGAATATCGTCCTTTGAAATTTTTAATTGATGGTAACCTGATCTCAGATCAATCTTGGAGAACACTTTAGCACCTTATAACTAATTAAATAAATCATCTACTATGGATATTTATTCTTTACAGTCACCCGATTGAGTTGCCGATAATCAATGCACAACCCTAAGGTTTCATCTTTCTTTTTTCACAAATAATACAGGAGCACCCTATGGTGACACACTCGGCCTAATGTAGCCTTTATCAAGTAATTATTGGAGTTGCTTCTTTAATTCTTACAATTCCATTGGTGCCATGCGGTATGGCGGAATAGATATCAGGGTTGTTCCTGGGACAAGCTCAATGGTGAATTTAGTTTCTCTATCTGGTGGTAATCCAAGCAAATCATCTGAAAATACATCATAAAATTCTCGAACCATTGGAATTGTTTCAAGTTGGCCCTGAATAGCCATAGTATCAATCACGTGAGCCAAATAAGCAGTACATCCTTTCTGAATCAACTTAAATGCATGAATAGCTGAAATTAAACAAGAAAGAACAATTTGACGCTCTCCGTGAAAAATAAATCCCGGTCGATCTAGAGGTTCAAGAATTACTTCCTTGGTATAACAATTAACCATAGCATGGTGATGAGATAACCAATCCATACCTAGAATCACATCAAACTCTCGAAAGGTCAAAATTATCAAATCAACAGGCAAATCAGTTTCCCCAATTCTAATATTGCAGTCACCATAAACTCAATCCACAATTACCAAGTCTCCCAATGGTGTTCTCACACTCAATTTGTAACCCAGTAAAGTATGTTATCATGCAAATGTCATGCAAATGTTGATGAAATAAATGAATGTGTTGAACCAGGATCAATTAAGGCATAAGCTTCTAATTCATAGATAAGAGCTTCACCCGTAACAACTTCTGGTGCTTCAACTGCCTCCTGACTTGTCATAGCGAACACTATTGCCTGAGCTTGGGGCCTAGAACTCTATGCCTCAGATGTGCCAGCACATCTGCCCAAACACGTCGATCTACCTCGACCTATACCTCTACTAGCAGCACT
>CAODLS010095408.1:0-11837 GCA_948243855.1 Flueggea neowawraea | reverse complement strand
AGGAGTTCTGTGTACGTTGATCGACGTTTGAGATTGGTTGTGGATGTGCCTCAGCACATCTGCATGCGTTGGAGAGGTTCAATGTGCGTTGAACGTTCCTGAAACGTGCACCGTGAGTGTGAGGGAAGAACTGCGTACGTTGCACATAATAAAACATTAGATCTTGGTCTAGAGGATGGGAAATCATCAGCTCAGCACATCTGCGTGCGTTGAGGATGGTAGAACCCACGTAGATGCCGGAGTACACGCGTAGAAGGAGTGCTACGCACATAGATGCATGCCTTTTGGAAAGTTGTAGGTGCAACGTGACATGCCGGTTGTGTGAGGCTATAAATACCTCCAGCTATTCTTTTTCCATCAAAACTCACTCTTCACCACTGAAAACACTCTCTGAATCATCTCTTTCCATTTCCTTTGTTACTCTTGCTTTTCTTTGATTCCTCTTGGATTTCTAAGGTAAGAATTACTCTTTGATCATTCATTTTCTTGATTTTGATCATGAATCAATTGTCTAGGGATTTACCTAAGATTTTTGGATTTGTTCTGATTTCTGTGTTTATGATGGTTTGGAGTTGTTTAAGTTTAAGTTATGATTGGTTGAGGTTGGGATCAATGGATTTTAGTTTTGGTTTTTGGAGTTTTGTGGTTGTATGATATGAGTATAATCTGAGCTAAGGTTTGGATTCTCATGAATTTTTGAGTTATTTGGAGTTGGGTTCTGTTATATATTGATGCATATGAGTTAGAGATACCATAATCATGTTGTGTTGGATGGATTTGATGATTTGTATTTTGAGGTGCAAATGATCCGAGATTGAGAATATTGATTCTCAATGATCATGATCTGTTTTGGGGCAGAAGATGTTAGATCTATGTTTTAAGGATGTTTAAAGAACAAGATAGTGTTTAGTTAGTTGGGAATAACTCGTTTAAGAGTTCGGCATATGCATTGCATTGCACTCATGCATACTATAAGACCACAATATCATATTTAATGATTTTTATGTTGTTTTTGTTATAGCATATTTTGCTTGTCAACACCAGCAGCCACCCACCAACGGTATTTGATTGGATTCCTAGAGTTTGGTACATCTAGGTGAGTGGATGACAGCTTCAGACATATAGGCTGTGTCTCAAAACTGTGTATGTTTTTATTGTGTTATCACATAGTTGTGAACTTGACTAATCTAAGGATTGGTTAAATATATGAAAAAGATTATGTGAATAAATAACCACGGGTTTTGGTTTTTGAAGAAAGTTACACACACACACGCACACACACACACACACACACACACACACATATATATATATATATATATATTCTCATGTTTTGACGATGAGATATGCATGACTTTGATTATGTTTTTGATTGTGGGACACCTTTGCTACGGGGTACTTAACATTTGGTATACCAATGCATGTTGTGACCTAGCTATAGAGGTAGACGGTAGCCATATTACCCTAGCCCGGTACATGATTGGATTATGGATCAGTGGTAGAGTCCACGATAATTATACGGTGGGGAAGTAGCATAGACCACACCACGAGTTCCTATAGTCCTATGATAAGTATATGATGATTTTAAGAAAACATAATACTATGGGTAGTATTTTATCAACATGTATGTGTTTGCTTTTGGTGCAAACGATTTCAAATGTTTTCTTAACAATCATACTATGTATATAGTGTGCATGTATGTATACCTGTCGTATACCAGATGTGATAGTTTTCAAATGGTTTTCAAACCAGTCTTTGTGAGGCATGTATGAGGCGATCTAGAGTGTTGTCCCTCACTGGGTTCTGACCCCTTTATTTTTCTGTGTTGCCTTGTTTTTCTTGTTACAGATTGACGGGACTCGGCAGCATTTTGCATCTACGCTCAGTGAGACATTGACTTTTTGGTTAATAGCGCCTCTTGGACGGGCTACTTCATTTGTGTTAGAGCTCCACATCCGAAATGTTGTTGGATTATGGGGGTCTATGTTTTGTTTTAGTATATTAATCTGCGACTAGTTCGCTTTGTAAATGATTTATATATTATATTTTGTTAAATATTATTTCCATATAAATGTATATGATTTTTCTTCAACAGTTTACTGAAAATCTTTAGTTGTATGAGTAAATTGGTAGAGTTTCTGATTCTATGAGGCTTGTGCGGGATGGGTCAGACTCCTATAGACGGTTCGCCTCGTACGCCGGTCATGGTCCGAAAACGGGTCGTGACATATATATGTGTGTGTGTGTGTGTGCATATGTGTGTATATATATATGTGTGATTCCTTTTAAATGAATTTTGCTCAAATGTTTTAGTAAAAGAATAATGGGTAGAGTTTCTGAATATTTGAGGTTTGTACGGGATGGGTCAGACTCCCATAGACAATTTGTCTCATACGCCGGTCATGGTCCGAAAATGGGTTATGACACGTGCTACGCACGATAACTATAATTTTTTTAATTAATTAAAAAAATATTTATGAAATTAATAATTAAAATAAAATAATATACTTTAATTTTATTTAGCATGTCATAGGAATTTAAGATATTTTTTTATTTTTTTCATATTTATGTTAAATCACTTTGATAATATAAAAATACTATACAACATAATTCCTGTGATATCTTAATTTTTTTTACTAAGTAAATTTTAGTGGTAACTTTATTAGTAAATTTTTAATATTTTTTGTGCTAAATAAATTTTAATGGGTTGAAAATCTCATTTTCTTTTCTCTTCACACTCACATATCTCATTTCTCTTTTTTCCATGATTTTCTTTTTTTTCATTTATTTTCTTTCACATAATCACTCTCTTTCAAGACGTTATCTCACAAAAAAAGTATCAAATCCCTTTTTTGTCTAAAAATAATTATCAAAACAGGCAACCACAATTGTAATAAAACACATCTATATATAATAAAAATAAACCATTAGGTCGCAATTTTAGAAAACATATATGTGGCCTACAAAAAATGTGATAGAATGTTATATTGATGTGATAAAATGTTATATTAAAGTGCTAAATGGGCAATGATGTAAACTTTGCTTTTATATTTAAAATTTGTAATCGCTAGACCTCTCTTTTAGTGTTAAACCATGGGAATGGTGCGAGATTCTTTTAGCGGCTTTTTTTTAATTAATTAGAATGAAGACATAATCTTTTAAATAATTTATTAATTGTAAGGACAAAAAATAGAATATCAATCGAATAATTAATTCAGCAAAAATGTTGTCGAGTGTAAAATATTAAAAATGCTATTTACATGCAAGATTATTATTTAAAATTTGTGGTGCTTGTATAATTCAAACAATTAAGTCATTTGTACTTTTCAGAATAAAATATATAACAAATAAATTATTTTATATTACAATAAATGAAAATTTTATATCGATATAACATTCTATCACATTGAATAAAATAGTTAAAAATAACAAAAATTATATAAAATACTTAAAGTGTAAAATTTACTAAATTATTATTAAAAACAATAAAATAATCAAATTATTTTACATTCACTTATTTATAAATATCTCAAATTAAATGCTTAGAGTGGTAAATATTAAAATTAAAAAATTATTCATGTGCCACTTGTCAAATAATTAAAGAGACACTTGTCATAAATTTGGATAAACTCCCTAAGTAACTATATATATATATATATATATATATATATATTTATTATATTCTTCTCAACAATGTTTTACAACCAGCAATGTTTGTATTGGCGAAAACAGAATAAATTTTTTCAAATATATTTACCGAATACAAAACATATCAGTTATTTAACAAGAATATATATATATATATATATGATAAAACTCAATTTGATTGTATCATTATAGGAGTCTAAAAGTATATTTGTATCCACTCAACTAGATTGACTTCGTATATATTGTATAGGAAAGACACTACGCATAGCCGAATCAACTAAGATTAAAACCGCTCGTGCATAGTGGGTGGAATTTTATTAAATCATCATGTTTAATGATATATTAATTAGTTAGTAGTTTTTTCACTTGTAAAATTCAATCAATTACTCCAATTGTTGCAACTATTAAATTTTCGTTTGGCATATTTATGGAAATTCCCATAAAGTTAATTATTGGAGAAGTATGTTATTTGAAAAATTAATTACTTAGAAAATCTATTATTTATGTGTTTGGTATGAAAATATACTTATTGGGAAGTATGATTATAATTTTATTTTTTATTAGTTAAAGACTATAATACTTTTGAAAAAAATACATAATATTATAATTAATTTAAAGAATTAATATAGTTATAGAGAATTTTGGTAAATTTTTTTCATGAGAGCGATAATGAATAATAGGAGATTTTGTATTTAAATTTTTAAAAAGCTCAATTTATTATTTAAATAAAAAAATTTCATTGAGTATTACCACTATATGAATAATTTTAGGGACTATTTTTCAAGAAAGAGGCCATGATCAATCTGTAAGTGATTACTATCCTTTAAATGCAATAAAATATTAATTAATTACCATTTATATCAAATTGTGAATTAATCATGTTTTGTTATTCTCCAAAAAAAATTCATTTCAATTTATAATAAAAATATAAATCAATCTCACTACAAGTCGACAATTACAATGAAATAATTTTTAAATAATAACATGCCATAGAATATATAAACGAATAACAAAATCACAACTATGTGTTGGAAAATGGGTCCGCTCATGCCGGGTCATGGGTGGAACCCAAACCCGAATTAATGAGAATTAATTCAGGTTGTTACTAAATTGGTTTTGGTTGAACCAGTTTGTTTTGGGTTAGTTGTGGTTTTTTGGTTGGTTCACAGAGAACCAAACCGATCAGTATAAAAACTAATAGGATTAGGAAACCCTAATAAGAAGACACACAAAAACAGACATAAAAAAAATCAGACTTCTCTCTCCATCTCTATAGCCATCCTTCTCTCTAAGAAAGGAAGAAGAGATTTTTCTCTTCTGAGTTTCGTAACTTGGAGATCAATATGTAGGCTCTTAGGTTATGAAAATACATCGCGTTCCCGTCTTGAGAAGATCTGTGGTTCGTGGTAACTGATATCTTGTTGTCCTTCTAAAGCAATCTGTCCAAAATTTCTCTGTGCTATTCTCGAGGTAAACTTGAATATGTTCTGATTAATTAGTTTATTATTATACTGTGATTGCTTTCATTGGTATCAAAGAGTCTAGTTTTTTATTAATGATTTTTTCTTTAATGGTGATGTGAGTTCTACACCCTAGTATAGCCTCTGTTGGGATATGTGATGGATGAAAATTTCGTTTTTCACATTTTTCACTAATCTACTTCTAATTCGACTGTTTGAATAGGCTAAAACGAAGTTTGAAATCTCACGATTCTAATCACACCACAGTGTTTAGAAAAATCCGAAACCCAAAACTGGAAAATTTTGTGGCCGGAATCGACCAGGAAGATAACACGTGACTTGCACTCGCCACCCTCAAGTACGTGTGATGGCGCACTGTTCCAAAGGGAACAAATGGGCTAGGGCACACATGGCATGTTGTGGTTTGACCACGTGTGCCACGTAAACCCAATAACACGACGCCACGTGGAGACCAGGTCAGCATTTGCATCATCACAGTGATGACAAGCGGCCCAGCCGCATCTCAACAAGTGGCAAGAGTAGCTAGGTAGGTGCTGCGTCACTTGCCATGTGGAGAACTGACTGGGATGCCACGTCAAAAAACAGGGCCTATGACATGGACACACGTGGCATCGCCACGTTGGATATGTCTTCCACGTTAGCCAATCAAGTGGTGACACGTGTTAAGGGCTGACAAGTGAACCAACCAAATCATGCCACATGGCGACAAGCTGTGGATGGCGTGTGAGCGCATGTCCGTGCGTATCCTCCCTTTCCAGCAGCACATGAGAGCACGTGAAGTGGTTTCTAGTCTTCAAATTTTCACTATTTACTGAAGGATTAAAATATGTATTTTATGGAATTTTTGGTAATTTTTGTGTAATTTTTACACTTCCAGAACAATTTATTATTAATTATTTGTGTATTAATTAATTGTATTTGCTTATTTAAATGTGTTTTATTTATTATTTTAAATCTTTTAATGTGCTGCTTATTTATAAATATGTTTTTATAAATGTTTATATTTGTAAATGTGAATTTATGAATATACTTGATCTCTCTCTATATTGATTGAAATGTGTATTTTGATCATAAATTAATGCGTATATGTATTTGTTATAGATATGGCGATAATAAAGAGAACTCCCCGCGTCCCTAGGTCGGCTGAGGGTAGAGCAGCACTGAGAAGAATGGAGCGAGCCATTGAAAAGATTTGTTTGTCGACCTATGTCCGTCCAGATGATATCTACAACACTGTGGAGCACATTGTCAATATGAGCAAGCGAATGCAGAAATGCATTTGGAGAGGTGGCTTTACTTGTGGCAGTGATGAGCAAAGGATGCTCAACGTACTAAAGAAATCATTGACTCATACGAAGCTGAGGCGTTTAATGCCCATAAGGACGAATCACGAGTACAACGATGTAATCTTGGTGTTATTGGAGCGCCTTAAGATCCTAGGCTTCTTATTGCCACGAGCTGGAAACGATCTGATTCTGCATAGTTGACATAGAATGGAGCACCCATTTTTTGGGCATGTTTCTTACACCATTCCTGAATGGATATGGGAACTACTCCTGGTAGCTTTCCCAAAACCTCTATGAGGCTCACTCATTATGAAGACTCTGAAGATTCTTCTGATGAAGATTAGTTCTTAGATCTTTGGTTCAGGAAATAGGGCTATATGGCCATTTCTTAGTTTTAGTTCGATATTTGGTCTTAGTCGAATCAGTTTTAGAAATTTGTTTTTTTTTACTAGTTTGAAAAAAATCAAAACTATTTGTGGATGTTTGTTCTTAGTTGCCTATGCTTAATAAATATATCATTTTATTTATTACTATGAATGTTTTCTAATTTGTTTACTTGATTCATATGATGTAAATTTGATATGTTTGATTTTTGCACAGTATTTATTGTTTTTATCTTGAGATGCATGACTCAGTGATATACAATAAATCACATAGGATGTTTAGTTATAAATCAAAAATCCATAACAATTTGCTATCCATAAATTGACTCTAACTTAGTTAATTATTTTGTATAGATGGTAACAAGACACCAATTGTTCTTTTTTGATTCGGTACCTAATAAGATACTTAGTTAGATAAATTTAAATGGATAGTGAATTGAGTGTATTGCTATATTTCCTCATGTGTTAAGTACAACTGTATCCTTATTTTAGGCTGTAAAAATGGCCACTGCATCGAAGTCCATTGTTGCTGAATTGACGAAAGACTTGAAGCTGAACAGTAACAATTACAAAATCTGGAGCATGAAAATCTAGTACGTACTTGAAGAGCAAGAGGCTCAGGACACCTTAGATCCAAAACTCTTATGTTCGATCGAATGGAATGTTGGTGTAGATTTTAGTATAAACTCGAACCACCCTTTACTCATGTGCCTTTGCGCAAACGTGTCTAGTGGTATCCACACGAATGAACTTTCTTCTTTGGATTGGAGGAATGTACTAGCACCCTTTTAGAATATCTATTCTAAAAGCTCACAAATAATTTTCTCTCTTTTGTTTGTGACACTCACTAATTCAGCCAAGCCATGAGAGGAATAGCAAGGAATACATCCTATTTATAGGCATATGAGGAGACCTAAATAGGTAGCAAAAAGAGGTTGAAATTCCTCTCTCCTTGTCCTCTAAGAATTCGATTTCTTCCTATGTTGGAAGATGTGTGCTGACTTTGCTTTCCTAGTCACATTAGGGTTTGCCATTCTTGTCCTACAAGAATAAACACACTCCTAATTAGTCATGCACTCCTAATTAGTGTGTGTGTGTGAGTCGAAAATCCTCCTTGTCATACAAGGAAAAAGATTCTTAAAAATAGGAGAGGTAGTGTGTGCCGAATTTCTTCCCCTAATTAGGATAAGTGTGCCGAATTTTCTCCCTCCTAATTAGGTTAGGTTGTGCCGAATTTGTTATGGGTTTCATTAATATTATTGGGCTTTTAATTATATGATACATTATCGTAAATAAATCACTCACATGGGCTAAATTATGTCATACATAATTAGATATCCATGACCATGATAATTAGTGATTTATATTTAAAGCTCATTACATTAACGGACTATGTATTAAATCTTATTTAAGACATAAATCATAAAATCCTGAATTATTAATTAATCATCTTAATAATTCAATCACAAAAGAGAGAACCTTTGTAACCAATCCAATTCGTTCTTGTGTGTGACCCAATAGGCCCACTCGAAATTGACAATGAGCCTTGTCCCAAACCTTTAGGCTCAAAGTCCATAAGCAGTATCTAGTAGTACATTATGGCAATCCAAAATTGAGTGGATGTCGGTGATCCAAGACAGTCGGATATTTAGTCCTTTTGTCACACGATATCTCATATAAGCATAAGACATGAACACATGTCAACCTTATATTGCTTGATCTCAAGTAGATTGATATAACGAATGACATTGATAAACCCCTTTATCAATTCATTCGAGTATGCATATATTCTATCAATCATACTCATCAAGTGGCCAAAAGATATCACTTTTCATAAGAGGAACAAATACATCACTCTCACTAACACTCATCTACATGATTCATGACATATCCAATCATAACCTTTATTGTTACCATGTTGCAAATAACGTTTGACTAAGTTAAAACATGCAACTTCTCATGTAGGAGTCAATAGTGAGTTTCAGTCAGAGGACTCAAACATCACCATTGCATGAAAGCTTCTTTGTGACAACAATCTATGAAGAGCTTTCATAGCTGGCCAATCCAATACATGTTCTCCAACATGTATCTATGTTTTAAGTTGATATCTCATGTCCATAATCAATAAAACGTGATTATCTACTTAGAAACATACTAATTTTAATTCATTATTATTCCTATGATAATGATCGATTAGGGACATTTGGAATAGTATTCCTTTTATCCTTATAGTTTTACTATCAAGTCACGTACTTTATGACATAAGAAAGAATAAACTATTCATGGAGTTTTATCTTCATAAAATATTTTATATTTCATATAAAGGAAATGTCAAATTATTAAATAATTGAATGACAATGTACATCAATGATTGGACTAGGACACAATTCTAACACTTTTATTTCAAAAATACTTGCCTCTGTGGATGACTAGAATTGTTGCATAGAAGTCTGAAATTGCAATGTGTTGGCTTGGAATTGCTCCGTGTTGAATATCATTGATCTCACAATTTCTTCCAAACCTTGTAATCTGTCTATCATTGGCTTTTGTTGGGACGATGGAGGTTGACTATTGGAAGCAAAATGATTCTGAACATTGTTAGGATCATTACCATACCTCAAGTTCAGATGATCTCTCTAACCAGGATTGCATGCATTCGAGTATGGATCATATTTCTTCCAAACATTAGGTGTATAACCCCCCAAGCCATTGACTTCAACAAAACCATCTTCTTTCAATGAAGGACATGCATCAGTTGGATGCTCTTGCACATTACAAATCCTACAGGCATGTACCTTACGTGTAGGTTGCCATTGACTAGTAGCCATTTTATTCATCAAAGTAGCAGTCTGCTACAACATGTTAGTAATATCATCAATACTTGGATCAGAAGACTTGGTATTTACCTCGTTAACGCCTCTTGTACTGGACTTAGCCTTGGTACTTAACTGTTGAGAATTTACAGCCATGACTAAAATTAATTCCTGAATTTTCTGAGGTGATTTACCGATAATTGTATCACCACTAGCTGCATCAAGCATCCTCCTCTCCAATGGAAGAAGTCCATCATAAAAATATTGAATTAAGAGTTGTTCAGAAATACTATGTTGAGGACAACTTTCACATAACCTTTTGAATCTCGCAGTACTCATATAAGGTTTCAATATCTCTCTCTTTGATACTGCAAATCTCCATCCTTAAGTTGGCAGCTCTAAAAGCTGGAAAGAACCTCTCTGAGAACAATTGAACCATATCAACCCATGTGTTAATTAAGCCAGGAGGTAAATATAAGAACCATTTTTTAGCCCAATCCGTCAATGAGAAAGGAAAAACTCTCAGTTTAATCTGATCTTCTGAAATATCCTAAGGAATAAAGTTGGAACAAACAATATGGAACTTCTTAAGGTGCTTATTCAGATCCTTATTCCTCATATCATGAAAGCTTAGTAAAAGCTAAATCAGGCCACATTTCAACTCCAATGGTGTACCCAAAGGTTAATACTGAATACACAATGGTTGTTGAGCAATGGGTGGTGCGGCTAAGTACCTTAGAGTTTGTTCAGGTTGATCTGCAACATGAGCGACAAGTGGTACAGTGAGTCTAGCGTTGTTGTTGTTGTCAGCCATTTCTATTTTGGTTTCTGAATCAATTTTAGCAATAGCAACGCTCTCAATTGGTTCAGGTAGTGAAGTCGCAGAACTAGAAGCTTGGGTTCTACGAAGTCTAGTTTCTTTCCTCAACTATCTAGCAGTCTTCTATATCTCAAGATTGTATAGAAGGTTATCTGCTGACAAACAAGAACCCATACTCAACCGAGAAAAGATCAGTAGTAAAAGAAAATAAACAATTATATGCACCAGTCCCCAGCAATGGCGCCAAATTTGATACTGTGTCAAACCACCAAAATAATATTAACCTGCTCATAATAATAAAATGAGTAAAGTAGTAAGTTGGGTCGATCCGCAGAGACCGGTGATAATTTGTTTAATTGCAGTAACAAAAGAATAAAATAAAATGACTGAAAATTTGAAATGAAGCTGAGATTGTAAAATAACAGAAATAAAATACGCAACAGAAAATTGAACTGCAATAATGAAAATGATAGAAGTTCAATAATAATAAAGACCTAGCTAAGATATTTCTTCGTCCAATTCAATTTGTTGATCACAGACACAAAAGATCAGTATAAAGCATTCAAATAGACAGATTTATAGCTAACAGTGACACACTCAATTAAACAATCCTTTCTTACCTGTTCGATAGGCCCGAGACGCTCTGCAGACTATTTTTCTAACCACTAGACAACCCTAGGGACGCCCTGGCAAGGTTTAATCTGATGGAATTCGTAGCTAAAATATGACATTCATATACATACATGGCAGCGGATATAACAAAAATTCAATGCCTTGAATTCCCCCAATGACTCATGCATATCAACATATATAATTAAGGTTGGAAGATTTACCTTTCACCAAGGCATGATCGATCGGTTGTATGAAACGTTGGTGTAGCTCTTTGCACCAAAAACCCGAATCACCTTTGATGAATCACGTTGCTTTTGCGCGAACGTGGCTACAGATATCCACACGAACGAACTTACCTTGGAATGATCGCAGCTTACTAGCACTCTTTTAGAATCACTATTCTAAAGCTCACAAAATTATTTTCTCTCTTTGAATTCTCATACTCACAAATTCGGCAATCCTTGTTTTTTGCCTTAAGAGAATTCGGCCAAGGGATGAATTACTGGCAAGGGGTGCATGTCTATTTATAGGCGTATGAGATGACCTAGATAGGCACCACAATAGAACCAAAATTCCCTTCTCCTTGCCCTACTTGGATTCGGTTTTCTCCTTTGTGCAAAAGGAGAGTCGAATTCATTCCTAGTTCTACTAGGTTTAGGTTTTCTTCTTTAGTACAATAAGAGAGCCAAATTCATTCCTAATCATATCAAGCTACATCCTAATTAGTCTTTCCTTGTCATACAAGAATAGGACTCCTAATTAGATGTGCATATGTGTGCCAAATTCTACTCCTT
>CAODLS010095241.1:0-15874 GCA_948243855.1 Flueggea neowawraea | reverse complement strand
TTAATAGGAGCAACTTAGGGTTCAAAGTCGGTTTGATTGTATGGTTGTTCGGAAAGGACATGGATGCGGGATTGTTGGTTTGACTCCTGGTTGGAGAATGAAGGAATGACCAGTGAATGGTGGGGGGTGTTTGGAATTACTAGATTAAAATATGAAGTGGATGGATTTAATCTGGAAAGTTGATCCTTGATAGCTAGGAGAAATTCGGTTTTTTTGCTGCGAAATTCTTTTTGGCTAGCTTGCGATATTTGGAATGGTTTAAAAACGGGAACTTTTTTGGTTTCAGTAATCTTTGCAGAATTGTCAGTGGAAGAATGGACCGTAATAGTCTAGGATTGCATGTGTTTTTCCATGCGAAAAACTTGTACACCAATTGTATTCAAATGACAATTTGTAAAATTGTTTTGAGAAATAATTTTTTTGATATTAGAAGAATCATTTTCATGTGGTATTTTATAAGGTTGTAATTCGATTGATTTATCAGCAACTTCAATAGTAATTTTACGAAGAGATGGATGATCAGATTGAATGGTAATTCCATCAACTAACTCCCAGATTTTTTGTTTATTATGTTTCGTAATAGGATAAATATTTTTGGAAAATGGACATGTAATATTATTCTGTGTTGTATAGAATAATTCAAACCAATCAAAAAAGAGGATTTGAATCCTATGCTCAGAAACAAAGTTATAAAATTCTTTTTGAATTTCTTGTCTTTGATTAAGAAAATTTTTAAAAAACCAGTTTTTTTTCGCGATTATGAGGAGCATAAAAATCAACTTTGAAAAATTCTTTATTAATCTGAAAATCTTCTTCTAAGACATTTAATTCGTTTGTAATATTTTCAGTTACTGCAGAAAAAGTTGGAGAAGATGGAGGAGAATTTGATTCTGTGTGGTTAGGGTTTTGTTGTCTCTGGCCAGTCGTAGTATAGATGGGTTGAGGAACACAAGAAGTGTAGTCGGCAGTTTGAAGACTAGTGCTAGGAAGATCAGAAGTTGAATGTCGGGGTTTTAAATAAGGAACATGAATAACTGAATGAATTTTTCAAAGTCGTCCTAAATCGATAGTTGAAGAAGTTGATTCATCATCAGAAGTAATTGAGCTAGTAGATTTTCTAGCAAAAGAAAGTTTGACTCCATCGTCTTGGTATTGAGCAATTTCTCTGATTTGGGTATTTGGAATAATGGGTTGATGAGGTTTAGGGAGAATAGCTTGTTCAAGGATCCAGTCTTCTGAAAGAGAAACCTCAGACCATTTGATGAATCTTGGAAGTATATTGTTTGATTTAGACATGTCGGTTTGCAACAAGAGTGTTTCACCTTTGACACTGTGATGAAGATGTGTTGAATTGAAAGCGGATTCCACAGCTTTGTAATAAATTCAGTAGATAAGAGAAACTGGAATTGATCCTTCTAGCATTTTGTAATTATGGGTTTTAATTTGCAAGACCAAAGTTTTTAAAATATTTGGATCATTTAAAGAAACTGTAAGATTTGGATAGCAATCAAAAGAAATAGGATCACTACAGAGACTCGACTCAACTGAACTAAGGAGAGAATCATCAAAATTTAAAAATCTGGCGTCTCTTAGAACAACTAAAATCGAAGAATCTAAACCTTCTTTTGTAAGGGGTTTAAAACCAATTTGGGCTAAGCCGCTATGAATGTATTTGAAATTCTTTTCACGTTGTTTCTTTATTGATTCTTTGGATAATAAAGTTAAAGGTTCAAAAGGCTTGGAGATTTGGATATCATGTTCTTCAGTTTTTATTGAAAAATGTGTCTTGAAAAAACTATATTTGGAAGTTTTGTAGATTTGGTCTCTATAAACCTTTGGAATATGCCAATCATCTATAGATTTCTGAAAATCTTCTATGACATACTCTTAACTATTAATAATCTTTTTTGAACTTGAAGATATAGCAGAAGAGTTTGAAAAATAAGTGGATCTACAAAACAAATCCATTAAACTAAGTTTTTTAAATCAAGTTTTTCTACGGAAATGGAGACGGTTACTTGGATTTACTGCCCCCTCGGGGATCTACTACCAACCAGTGTCTTTTCACTCTAAAGGACTCAGAAAACTCAAATTCTAGGCCTAATTTAACAAAAATATATCATAAATCTACTCCCTCCCCATGGTTCTGATACCAGGGACCCTTAGGATCAAAAGGAAGAAATTAATAACAAAGAGTATAATAGGAAGATTTGAAGAAATATAAAGATCATGTAGCAGTTCAGGTGGCCATCTGCACATATATTTGAATGATGACAGTTATATATATGGATGAATGCATTGCATATATATTTGGATGACAGTTTAGGAGGATCAGCCTACCATGAATATGTATGACAGTTTGTAAATATGAGACAGTTTAGGCTGTTATCTACACATATATTTGAATGATGACAGTTATATATATATGTATGAATAATAAGTCTAGTGGCCTAGCCAACCATATGAGTAAGTATGAAGAAATGGAGAAGAAATGAAAAAATAAGATTTGTATTACATAAGTTTGAAAGAACTTACAACTGAAATAAAGAAGTTGTTTTGAAGTAATCATAATCTAAGAGCTGAGTTCAGTGCTTCAGAATCCTTGGAACGGAAGAGTTCCTATCCAAAGAGCTTATAAATCCCCAAAACTTCTCCTCCTCCTCAAAAGAGAGATGCCCCATATTTATAGAAGAAGCCAAGTGTATTTTTGTAATTTTGTGAATAGTGATAAACAGTAGTGAACAGTGATAAATAGTAGATCCGCGACTGCTACAGTACTGCTATATATATATATATATATTATCATTCGAAGTGTCTATCAAACTTTCGAATCTGGATTAGTTTGGATTCATTAAATTCTCTCAACTTGACGTGGCAGTCTTGGATCTTGAGTGCAATATGCACAAAATCATTGAACGTTAAATTTTCAAATAATATGTCTAACCAGTGCCTTTATTTTTTTATGAAAATATGCAATGTTGTTTCTCTATTAATTGACTTGACAATAATACTATTTTATATACCGAATTAGAGTTCATTTACCATAATATCAACGAGTTGGCGTACGTTGAGTTAACCACAGTATAAAATTGACTAATTGAGTCATCTAATATCTCTGTTTTTCACCTATCCTTGAAAAAGTGGAATTGTCACGTGCGTAGCTATATTTAATTAGGAAGTGGAGGGTAAAAATTAATGGAGGCTGGGTGAAAATATTAATGTGATGAAACACTTCCTAGTTCCTTCATTATTTACTTCTATGATCCCTTCTAATATCTTCAAACTCACAAGCTGTTTTATGGTGTTGAAGAAATAATCAATATTCACTGACACAAAGCTAAAAAAACTAAGAGACTCGATATTTTGAAATGCAAGCTCATCATAGTTCCTATTTCCAATGAATCTCTCATTGATCCATGTCATTGAATGACACAATTAATCAAAACCCCAAACCACATTCTTGATTAATTTCGTAACCACTCGCACTCTGCGGCCGGCGATTTGTTCTAATTCTGCCATCTTCCTTTTTCTTTTTTCCATTTCCTAATACAACTGACCAGTTCTCACGTTTAACTCAAAACCGCAACCTATATATCGTATTCAATTTAGCATTATAGTCTAAAAAAATGCATTATATTACTATTAAATATTAATTGATTTAGTTTTATTCCAAGCGCATGCACGAGGACTTAGGGTTTGCATGAAGAGCAGAATCCAAGTTGTCTTTTTGTGAAAGAAGAATATTTATTCATGGAGCAGGCATACTTGTGCGCAAGGACAATGGACGAAGTTGCACTTTTTGTCTTTTTGCAGTGGACTCTCAGATCATTCCAAATACAAAACAACAGCTTACCTTTCTTCTTCTTTTTGAATCTTCCAAAGGTCAACGACACAAACAGACACGAAAGCAGATGATAATTTTAAACGGCTAAAAACTTCATATTCATTCTTCTTTTTGAACAAGAAAAAGAAACTTCTACTGATGATTAACTAAACTTCTACATTTCAAAGATGAAGTTATAATATACCCAGCTAGCTTGTTAATCCCAAGTGTTCCCATACTATGAAAAGGTGAAAGAACCTGATTAACTAAACTTATACATTTCAAAGATGAAGTTATGATATACCCAGCTAGTTTGTTAATCCCAAGTGTTCCCATACTATGAAAAGGTGAAAGAACCGATCATGCATTGTGGCGGAATCTAGCAGCAGCAAATGCACTCATCAGCTCAGGATGCTGATGAATTATATCATCCAAAATAGCGACCCTGCTCGCACTACCCACCTCAAATCTAGGCAACTCATAACCATATGGCATCACCAAACTCGAATTGCTTCCACCAAATGCCTCCAGCTTTCTGGACCCATCAACAAACACTCCAAACCCTCTTCTCAACCCGTTATTATCACCGATCACTTCTGCAGGAACTGGCACTGAAGCTTCTTGACTCATCTGCAGAGGCTTTTGAAGTCTTTTGATCATGTGAAGAAGTTTTTGGAAAGAACCCTTGAATGATTTCATGCAACAATCCAGAATCAGACGGTTATTGGGGAAAAAATTCCGTATAGTCACACTCGCTAATTGGGGGAGTGGATGCAGTAGAGGTAGGGGCGGTGGTAACGGAAAAAACTGGAGTAGTACTGTCAGAGACGTATGAACCAGTGGGTTCAACAGACCCACCTGAGAAACTGCTATTGCCCGAGCCATTATGGTTCATATGGAGAATCTGCTCATAGAAACTTTCAGGGTAATGGTACATGGGTCCTGAACTTGAGTTAAAAAGGCCAATGAAGTCACCGACATGGTGAGGGTTTGGAAAAGAAGACCAACTTGATGAGTGAATATTCCGACTGGACGGCTGAGGTTTGGTGGAGAAATTATATGGTAGTGGTTCAGAATTGGGGTAGACGAAGTTGGTGCGAGACTTGATGCCACGGAGGGATCGAGCGGCTCGGTCATAAGCATAAGCGGCTTCTTCGGCAGTGTCAAAGGTTCCAAGCCAACGCCTTTCTTTGGACTGCGGGTCTCGAATTTCAGCAGCATAACGGCCCCATGGCCTTCTGCGGACCCCACGGTACCTCAAGGTCCCACTGGTGGAACCCTCTTTGCCCGACCTCTTGGCGTGGTGGCCCCTTTTTTGTGGGTTTCGGTGAGGGGTTCGAGTGGGTGAGGGTCAGTGTGGTGGGCGCCTGTGATTCCATTGAGTCTTCTGAAGGCTTCATCCATATCGTGGAAGGAGACACACACACTAACAACAAGGTGAACCAGATAAAGAAAAAGGGACTACTGAGTTTGAGAGAGATTTAAGGGATGATGAGGAATACCGTTGGGTGGTTGCAGGAGAGTGTTGAGAAGTGTTGCTGTATTTATATATGTATAATTGTGCCCATAGAAAGAGAGTTGCGAGGATGTCGTGGAAAGTGACCCATATATGCTCGTCAACCAAACAAAAACAAAAGTGAGAGCGAGTGTGTGGATTTTCCACTGGATTAACTAGTTGTCCTCTTTTATTTAAAAAAAAAACTAGTTGTGATCACTGATCAGAGGACAAAAAGGGCAAACCAAAAAACTAGTTGTTATCCATTCTAGATGTCACGGGTTTAGTTTTCTCCACAAGCTCGTGCGGTTTTAGTCACGTGCTCTCGCAACTAAGTTAATTTTACTCACTCGAAGCAAACTCGTCTAAGAATAATGCGCTCTGATACCAAATATCACTCTTAGCCAATAAATATTCTATTTACTTAAACTCTTGGATGACTTGGTATTAAGTTTGTTTCGAGTGAGTAAGACTAACTTAATTGTGAGAGCACGTAAGTAAAGCCGTGCGAACTTGTCTAAAAAACTAAGCCAGTAACATAGAGCTTGGAAGGGAACGCAATATTACATATTGATATTTAAATGCAAAATATATTTTTTAATACAAACTTGTTTTATATATTTTAAATTTAATAATAAAATATTAATTTAGTGATTAGAGTCTGATTAGTTTTACATATTGATCTACAAAAAATTCGCTTAAAGGTTAGGGCCTTTCCTCTTTAAGACTGTCCACAACGCTGCTAGGATCCCCTATTAGGATTTTAGCTGCTGACATGAGACTCGTTACTGCGTCTCCATGTCATAGCTCGTCCTCCTGCGGGAGGCCGAGCTACATGTGTCAGATCACATTAATCCTTTTTTTTTAAAAAAAAAAAAATCTGACAGTTGGATCGTTTTGATCAAATTGTCAAATTTACTCCAACAAGATTAAAATAAAATTGTGTTTAGTGGAAAGCTGAGTAGGTGTCCCACGAGACTCTTAAAGTAACCCCTAGATTACAGATGAAAAAGCTGAGAGGTTAGGAACTGAGGACTTTAATAAAATAACAATAAAAATACTGAGTAAACGTCCCGCGAAACGACTTCAAGAACCCTAAATTACGAATAGCCTAATATTATTCCCACGTAAGAAGTAGCTTTTTTTCCTTCAAATTTTATATTAGACGTTTATTCTTTGTTATAGCAAAGAATATAATCTCTCCAAGAAAAATGAGATCATTAGCCAATAATGAAACTTTTCTTTAATAGTTGTAGAGAAAATATTGCCTTCACCCAAAAAGGTTTTTTTGCAAATATGAAAAAAAAAAGATTTGATAAAATAATTTTGAATGACAGATAATTTATTTTATAATGACAACCACATAATTAAAAAATTATTTGATTCCAAACATTAAATTTCAATTTTTCGAAAATAAATAAGTCGATTTATTAGGTAAAAATGTAACCATTTTGTTTTTACCTGTGCCAGCTTATATTTGAATGGCAGAAGTAATTAGGATGGGATATTTCCAAGGAAAATACAGAGGTTCGAAAGAAGTAGCAGTGAAAAGAGGGCTGCCGTTTTGGGTTGTGAAACTTTGATTGATGTGGACTGAAAATTTCAATGATATTATATTCCGTAATTACTGGTTTCTTTTCTTTCTACTTTTTATACAAATTATTAATAATTATAGGTTTGTTTTTTACAAATTTTCCTTACTGATAAATTGAGGTGTAGCACAGATAAGATAGTGTGAATCTTTTTTAAGTTTGAATCTTCTGCAACTATTTAAAATATAGAGTCAGAATTTTATCTCTTGAAAAGGACAATCTTGACTCGAACGATAATTAATTTGGGTGTGATTAATAATTTAAAGATGTCGTTCACAGTTAAAACTCGTCTAGAATATTGTGTGGTCTGGACAAAAAAAATTGAGGTGTTTGTTTTGTTTGTCCATGACCTATTGGCTAAACGCTGGTTCATAGCGGATGTCACAATGAATCTCACTCGACTACCACCGAACAAAGTAACATTCTGTGACAAGAAATATTTAGTCTGTATGATCACACCAATAAGGGTATAACTATTACCGATAGTCCCAACTCTTCTTTTGATTTAACAAAAAAAAGGTGATCTTTTTTAGTATGTATATTTCATATTACTATTTAAATATACTGTATTCTTAAAATATGTGTTTTTATTTTTACCTCTTCACCTTATATTTATCAATTCTATCTATGTATTTTCGATTTTCACAAAATTATAACTCTAAATTAATCAAATACAAACACAAATTTTCTGTGATTATAAAAACACACTTTTTCTGGATATATAATATAATATATTTATTTTATATTTATACAAAGAAAAGACGTATTTTTTTATAATAAAATTATTCTACTTGCAGATATCCCAAAATAAAAGAGCGTGTAATTTTTTGTTTGTTGTTGGGATCTAATAATAATGTTTTATAGGAAGTTGAAGAAAGCAAACTCTAGAACTTGTTATTATCATGCAGAATGATTAGACTGGCGGCGCTCAGAATTTGTTCCTCCCATTTTGGTTTTTGTTTGTTTCTTTTTCTTGGTATTTATATCAACATCTGTTGGCACTCTTTTATTTTTGGGTTGTTTGGCGTATGAAATTAGGGTTTGGAAACCAAGACTTCATCTTCACATGGACTTCTCTCTGGTTTATAGGGTTCCTTAATAGGCTCTTTATAAGGGTTTGTAATTTGTACTCTCAGAGTCAGAAAAAGAACGATGTCCACGAGCTTGTAACTCAAAGGTCTCATCCATCGCTAACTTTGCTCCTTCCCTCTATCAACTGATCTTTGGATTTCAACTAACGAGTTCTTCCATGGTCTTTTAAAACTTTTGTTTATTTAGCAACTTGTTAAATGTATTAAAATAATTCTTTTATGAAAAGTATATACATAAAAATATATAACCACTTTCAAATTAGAATTATGAAATTTGAAATCCTACTCTTTAGGATTCGAAACTCTACTCTTTCATAGTATACGGAATATGTAGTCCCCACAACTCTCATGTTTTTTTCCACACATACTAGTTATTTACGAATTAAAATCTCAAAATGATTCCACACTCTAGAAGGCGAGTTGATTTCACAAATATTCTTCTTTTTTATTTATTTATCAAACTACAGTTCAAGAAAAAGAAAAGATCTATTATCATTAGCAAGCATGTATGGAGTATTTCTATTGTTTTCTTGAATATCTGAGGTGGGTACAAGACTACAAGTCGTATTTAGGGTTCATATTTAAAATGGCAGTGGCCAGTGGGTGTCACGTTAAAGAATTTGACATAAGACCTAAAAAGCAAGAGAAAGAGCAGAGAAGAAGTAAATGAGGGCGTAAAGAAGGAAGGAGACGCCAAGCCATAAAAAGATAAGAAACAGGATCTTAACGACAAAGAAGACATCATGTCAGAAGACATAGAATCAATAGAACCACCAGCTTTTTCATGGTAGTAGATTAGAAATCCCAGAGACTTTTATAGCCTCTACCAGGGACATGTACTAATAAAAATCTAACAAATTATTTCTCCTTGAGAGAATTAGTTTTTGGGGAATGTCTTAACCTCTCTCCAATGCTTGTCCAGCGAAATCCCTTCAAAAAGTATTTGATTTTGTCGAGTTTGTTTTTATCTGTTGTAAAATATTTATACATTGAAGGAAATAATGCTTAATTAGTTTATAAGGTTACTGTTAATGATTGCATTAAACTTAATTGTTGTTAACTCTTATTATCACCATGCATGGAACTACAGCTTCGATGTAGAAGGACCCTGGAGGAAGACACTGGCAAAGCTGGAGTCACGTCTCGTTTGATGTTGTCGTTGACAAATTAGCATATCTAGAGAAAGTAAGATATGGTCATTTTTTTCCCCTATCTTTTTTATCAAAATTTTCCTCATCACAAACATAAATAGATATAGTTGCGATCTAGGAAGAAGAAAAGAGAGATGAGGCTTTGTGAAAGCATATCTTGAGGATTGAGGAAAAAGGGTAATGAAGGGGATATGCTTATGTACGTACAGGCATTGATGATTGCAGGCTTGATTTTAATGAAAAGCTTTATCCACCACTTGTTCGTTACTATTTTTGCTCTTCTTATGCTTACATTTCCTTACACTCACAATTGCGTCTACATAAGACAAGTTCTTTAGACAAGGGTTGAGTTGAACCACAAAACCACTCACCACTTTAATTTCCTTAACAGTCCTATAAAGGTTTTTTGATGAAACACGGAATTATATCAATCAAACCAAGCTGGTACAACAGTCCTATAAAGGTTGAAAAGGGCAAACAGCACAACTCTATCGCCTTCGCTTTTGAAGCTCCAAGCTTTTGGAAACCCACACCCATCTATGACAAAACCCTAAACATCTTTGTAACATAACCAAACTTTAGAAATTAAGCTCCACTAATTATAACATATAGTAGTAGCAAATTCCTTTCTCTGCTTCCTTTTTTGTTTGTGTATTAGTGTGCACATAAACGTTTTTGTCTGGAGTACTTAAAATGCTCTGGGTCACAGTATTTATCGATGAAGGCTTTTCTTTACCAATTCTTATTAGTTGGAAAAATTACCCTTGTTGGTTATTGCACCCTTCGTTACCATTTAGCTGGTAGAAAATCTTTGGGCTAGACTAGTATCAAAATATGCCTGTCCGATTTAGTTATCTCTTAACTTTTGGAAAAATAATCAGAATTGCCTAGTAAAGATAAACTCTGTCATGGAGTTCAGAAAATGGATTCTGTCAAGCTAAAAAAGTTGTTTCATATAAATATGTGTTTATTTTGATAAAAAAAATGAAAATAAGGAGGCATATCTATAGAAAACTCCCGAAATCACAGCCTATTCAGGATGTCAAAAGAGCAGGCAACGCAGAAATGGGACAGCCAAAATCTGAGGCAGTGTACGTGCGTGTGAGGGAGTGAGCACGCATGGAAAGTTTTTATTACACCACACTTTTGTCGACAGCGATTGCACATACCCCTTCTGTATTTCTTGATTTCTTCCCTACAACGCTACCAGAATAAACTAAGCAAATATATGCCAACAAAGGGTCAATTTTAAGCTATTTGGTCACAAAGTTTTTTTTTTGGGAAATTAATATTATATCTTTGAGATAAATTATAATTTTTGATTATATCATTGTATTTTTAAAAGCATCCTATTACGTCTTTAACGTTTAAAGCTATCGGCTCAAACTAACGAGACACGTCAACTTCGATAAGTTGACGTTTTGTACGGAAGCCTGCTAGCATGTATCTCACATACCAACTTATCAAAGTTGATATATTCTGTTAGTTTGGATCAATGACATTAAGCGCTAAAAATATAATAATTTTTTTTAAAAATACAGTAACATAATTAGAGATTTTAATTTATTTTAGGAGCGTGATAATAATTGGTCTAAAAAATTTCTCGCCAGAAAACATACAAAAGTACCTTTTTTCCGGAAAAGTTTCTTTAGCCGGATGAAAACTAAAAGCTAACTGATACCCATTTTGCCTAAAAATTTAAATTGATAAATAAACTTCAGAATTTAATAATAGTTCCGTTCTCTTATATGATAAAATGGCTCGACACATCAAACAACTTCTTGACACATAAACTCGCGACGTGGACAAGTATCATTCTCACATGGACATTTCCCCTTCTACCACTACTCACAAAATCAGAATCTAACTTAGAACATCACTAATAGTTATATTCAATTAGGGTATGATTGTTATATTATATTAATATTTTATTAAATATTTTATTAATTTTTTTAATAATTATATATTTTTTATATTTTATTATGAGATTCACAATTATTTTATTTTTTATTTAATTTATTTATAATATACAATTTACAATAAATATATTTATTTTAAAATGCTAATTTTATAATTTAATATAAAATAAATTATATTTTTAAAATTATATTGTAATTATTTTAGATAAATTATTTATGCAAAATTTTTTAAAATGAGATTTTATATAAATAAGACTGTAATTCATTTGATGGTTGTCAAACAGTTGTTTAAAAAATTATAAAATAAAACTGCAACGGTCAAATTACAATTGCAGTTTTCAAATGCGATTGGGGCACATTTTCCGCATAATAGTGGATGTAATGGCAAGTGAGCCCCCATGAAAGAAGCCCTTACAAAATTAAATTCCCCTAAAGCGTTGGAAAAATGCTGAAAATAAAGAATACTTAATTTTAATAATAATTATGGTAAGTAAGATATGAGGTGGCAGGGCAATGACAACTTAACTTGGTGGTGCGGGGCAGCCTTAGGGTAGTTGTAACGCCACTAGAATTTCGTATTGAGATTCTAGCCGTTGATATAAGGAAACGTTACTGCGTCCCCATATCGTAGCTCGTCCTCTTGCGGGAGGATAGACTATATTTGTCAGGTGCAGGGCCAGTTCGTTTAATTTTTTTTAAATTAAAATCTGACCGTTGGATCGTTTTGATCCAACGGTCATATTTACTCAAACGAGATTAAAATAAAATTGTGTTTAGTAAAAAAGCTAAGTAGGCGTCTCGCGGACTCTTAAAGTAATCCCTAAGTTACGGATGAAAAAACTGAGGAGTTAAGAAGTGGAGACTTTAATAAAATAACAATAAAAATATTAAACAGACGTCTCGCGAGACGATTTTAAGAACCTTGGGTTATGAGTAGTTTTATGAGAACTGGCAGTTGGGACAGGCCTCTCCTGACCAATTTGTTCCCTAAACGAATCCTCTCTACACTCTGCACTCATCTGTATTACATGCTCACCCACAAAAAACCTGCTATATTGTATTGTCCTCCTCTTCCTTACTCTTCTTTTTTGCTGCCTCTGGCAAAATACTCATCTCTTCTTTAGAACTACAGGGAAAACCTCATCCCATTTATGCTTCAACGCTCGTTAATACAGCCCCAAACCCCTTGATTAATGCCATGAGTGCCAATTACATGCGTTACCCATCATTCCCTTTCTGACATTTGTACCTCTATTTCCAGTATGTGTCACCTCCATACTGCCTATTCAGATTAATAACACCCATAATCACAAAAATTAAGAGAAAAGTTCACTAAAATTACAGAATTTTTTTTTAAGACAATCACAAAAATTTATGGAAATCAGACCCACGGTCACTGAACAAAATTTGTATAAATTTCTGGTAAGCAATAAATGCCACATAAGCTGGAGAGACAAGTGGGCAGCCACGTAATAAAAAGAAAATGTGGCATAGAATAGACAAAACCGTAATCAGTCCCTCCCACGCTAGTCACAAGCCCGCTCGAACTCGCTCTCTTTTCTGTGGATGCTTTCTGCAATGGGCATTTTTTCGATCGCTACTGCCTCTCCCTCTCTCTCTCTCCATGGACGATTTGTGAATATGTCAAAGCAAAGAATGTATTGATTTGTGTTGCTGCTCTATGTCACGAATCTGATTCAGAAATCGACGCCGACGTTCTGTTTGCTGCATTCCACACCCACTGTCCCTTTTCGCTCTCTGGTTAGTAACATACGATTTCAAGAAAATAAAAATAGAAGAAAGAGACATGGCTTTGTTATTTATGTTTAAAAAAAAATTGTTGGCCCACAAATTGGATGTATAAGCATGATCATGTTGAGATGTATGTTGATAGTTGCTACACTGTGGAGACTTATAAGAATGTGTATTCTTTCTACATCAATCCCACTAATGGTCAGGAGTTTTGGGAAAGCAACCCTTCTCATGGACAAGTAATGGATAACACAAAAATTGTTGATTTGAACAAACCGTTGCATATTGTGATTGATTAAATTGTAGTTGGTGTGAAGTGCTTATGGAGATTAATATTAAGTTAGTAAAAATTTAATGCATGCAATGCTTTCAGTACACATTCTTATGAAGTTAATTTCATTGCCACATTTTGCATGAAATGTTCGCCATGATGCCACATTTTTTTATTACGTGGCCGCCACTTGTCCCTCCAGCTTATGTGGCATCTATTGCTTAGCAGAAATTTCTACAATTCCTGTTTAGTGACCGTGGGTGTGATTTCCATGAATTTTTGTGACCGTCTTAAAAAAAATGATTTTTATGACTTTAGTAATTTTTTTCCTTAACTTATTGGTGTTATTAACGCGGTCTATTCCAATGGCTTGTACTTATTTCATATTCGCCACCATTGTTTAGTTTAGCCTAAGTATAACATCTTCTCTTCCTTGGACTCTTCAATGGGCTTTTTCAGCCCGTTTCCTTTTGTCTTTAAAATTTAATAAACATTACAATTATTGCTTGAATTTAGCTAAAGTGGTTAGAAGTAAACATTATTAACTTGAAATATCAAGTTCAATAATCATTGATGGCAATTGATTCAGCATATACGGTGGATATATTCTTGCATTTCCTTTTTCACTTTCATAAGTGGAGATATGCCAAGCAAATGTGAATCTTCACATTCCACGTCGACTAATGTGGTTTCGGCTACAGAAATCCTGAAGTCGTATATAGATAATTAGTATAAAACTCCGAGCGATGCTTTGGATATAATTAATATATTTTAATTTTCTTATGAATATTCAAGATTTTATAATTAAAATTTTAAAATTAAAATAAAATATTACAATTGTAAATTTCACATTAAATTTTAAATTTTTCAATATAGTTTGCAAAATTCAATCTTTTAAATATAGTTTGAAGAATTATTTTCTTTGTAACTTATAAAAATCTTCAATACATACCTATTTTTACCTCTTGAAATCTCTTCAGATGAAAATAAATTGAACCATTATAAACCAATATACTCTAATGTTCTGTTGTTCTTTTCAACTTAGACTCTTAGGGTATTAAACGATAAATCATTTGTTATTGCCATACAGACATGTAGTTAGTAAAAGGTATATTCAAATACCAAATAATGATACACTTTGAACACCTATAATTGCAGTGTAGAACATCTAATAAATAAGACTGATTCAACACTTGCTCCAATCATTAACCAAAATTGTGAGATTTTCTCTCATAGTTTATATAACCATTTAAAAGTTAACATAATGATTGAAATTAACATAAAATAATTTTAAAAATAGTATGAAAAAGATATATTCAAATACTAAATTAAATATATATAATACATTTGATCAAAAACTTAGATTTAATATATTAAAATCACTTACATTATTGTAAGTGAACAAAATAATATTTAGAATTAAATTTTACCCTTGAAATTTGTTAGCATATTTTCGTCAATCTTTCAACTTTCTTTACTCTATTTTTAAACCCCTCAACTTCAACAATTAATATTTTGATAACTAATTTAATGAACATTGCTAATGAATTCCATATCAGACTAAAAAATGCATAATTTTTTTTGGATGTGTTTAACAATAATTTTTACTGAGATTGAAGAATTATAACATGATAAAAACTCTAAAGTGGCTTAATTAATATAGCTTGTCAAGAAATTGGTCAAAAGATATATTAAACCAATCATCGTTTGTTGCATAATAGATAAAATTTTACATTGTCAAGAAATAATTATAAAAAAATATTAATAAAGTAAAAAGTTGATCTTCCATAAACCAAATTCATTTGTTTATCTCTAATCGAAATATTAACAAATTCAATAACCAAAATACATTTTACTATGACAATCAATTTGATTTTGAATTTATTAGTTCACAATATCAATTTTAGAAATTACACTTATTTATGGCAATTAATTTTTACAGACATTTGGTAGATCAAAATTGATAAAAAAATGTCGATATATAGAATCAGATAAAAACAACAGTAGAAATATAAAAAATAATATAATTTTTTTTAAAAACATACATTATTGTGGTAAATATATTATTTATTTTTAAAATATGCAATAGAAGTTCATTTAAAAAATTAAATTTATTCTTATATTTTAATTTTTTATTATATATTTTATTAATTACTATATAAAATGATTAATTGATATAAATACTTAATATAAACATGTTTATTATTATTTTTATAATATAACTTTATATGATATATATCACATTAATAAAATATTAAATATTATTTATTTATAATAATATATGTCAATATATATATATTTTTATATTAATATATATAGATAGTAGGCAGATTTACTCTCTATTATGATTGTGTGATTATGTCTCCTCCCTGTGAGCCGAGTTTTTTTAATCTTTGATCCTTTACACGTTTTCAAATTCTAACAGTTGGACAACGTCAACGTAGTAGCAATACACGTGAAATAAGTCTATAAAATAGTAGACATGTTGCCGGTTTCGGAACCGGCAGTTCCGGTTTGTCAAATGTACAAGCTGGAACCGAACCGTGATTTTCACGGTTTAGTCCGGTTTTAGTTCGGTTGGGTTTCGGTTCCGGTTTTGACCGGTTTTGATCGGTTTAACAGCCTGTTCGGTTCCGGTTCGGTTTCCTTTTTTTTTTTGAATTTTTTTTTAATCCGTTATTTTATCCCGTCAATTGGTTTGTAAATTTTGTTATATTCAATAATTAACTATAATACCAATAATACATTTTATTTCAAAGATTTTTTTAATAATTTTTAAA
>CAODLS010095204.1:0-30625 GCA_948243855.1 Flueggea neowawraea | reverse complement strand
CAAGAGAATTTGTTTACAACATATGAGAATTCTTTTTGAATTTTATCTATTTCATCTTTCAATTTTTGTTGTTCAAGCAAGCAAGGACTATGATCAATAGAAACATCATTTAGCTTGTCTAGCAAGGCTTCATTCTCTATTTCTAAAGATTTATTTCTCTTTTTCAAAATCGTGTTAAGTTTGAATATATCTTCAAAATCTTTATTCAATAATTCAAATGCATTAACAAGTTTATTATGGGAAGAGTTGTTTACCTCATTATCCTCCTCATCACTTGAGTAGATGCTTTGAGCCATTAGTGCAAGGTTGACTTCCTCCTTACTATCATCATCATCTTCCTCATCACTCCAAGTTGCAACAAGGACTTCCTTCTTCTTGCTCCTCTCATAATGTGGTTTTGATGAAGGAACCCTACAATCTTTGGCATAATGGCCCAGTTTGCCACATTTGTAGCAAATATCATCATTCTTCTTGTAATCGTCTTTTGTTCCCTTTTTGAGATCCCTCTTTCTTCTTAGTAGTAAGTTTTTGTATCTCCTTATGTTTTTGGCATAAAGAGCTATCTCTTCATCCTCCTCATCTTCTTCTTCCTCATCTTCATCACTTGTAACTTCCTTAGCTTTGAAAGCTAAGTTCTTCTCTTTCAGTTTCGCCTTGGAGTTTCTACTCTTTAACATAATCTCATAATTTATGAGAGAACCAATCAACGCACTAAACTCCATTTTATTTAAGTCTTTCGACTCCATAATTGTCGTAACTGTTGCATCTTATTCCTTTGGTAATGATCTTAGAATCTTCTTTACTTTGTCACTACCCGAAATTGGTCTTCCAAGAGAAGCAAGCCCATTTGTGATTTCAGAGAATCTATTAAGCATACTAGTGATGCTTTCCTCTTTTTTCATTGAGAACAACTCATAGTCATGCAACATCATATTGACCTTTGTTTCCTTGACTTGAGTGGTTCCTATGTGAATCACCTCCAACATTTCCCATATCTCTTTGGCATTCTCACAAGATGAAATTCTATTGTGCTCTTCCAAATTCAAAGCACAATATAAAAGCTGAGTTGCTTTGGAGTTTGTATGAAGTTTCTTCCAATCTTCCTTACCAAAATCTTTATATTCTTTGAGTGAGTCATCTTCATACTTTGGAATTTTGGGACCTAGTACAATGACCTTCCAAGTTTTTATATCATAGAATTGGAGAAAAACCGTCATCTTTTTCTTCCAAGAATTGAAGTTGGAGCCATCAAAGAATGGAGGATGATTTACCGCATAACTTTCAACATAAGTTCTAATATTCAAAGCCATCCCGGATCTTTGACTCTTCAGATGTTAAGCTGCTTCAAATAAGAGCCCAAGCTCTGATACCAATTGTAGAGTCGATAATCACACTGGAAGGGGGGTTGAATAGTGTGGTAATAGAAACTTTGTATTTTCTTCAAAAATGAGTGCGATAAATGAAAGAACACCAAGAACTTATAGTGGTTCGGCCAACTCGATGCCTACATCCACTACCTAAGTATCACCACTTAGGATTTTCACTATAGCTTTTGTCTGAGCCATCCAATAGCTTTTGTTTTCAGTCCAGAGCATCTCACGTATTTGAAATTTCATCTCACGTACTTTAGTTCAATGTGACGTACATGAGTTATTATGCTGGCGTACATGAACAATCAACACTTGACCGTTGCTTCACTTGTTTGTCTCGATCCACGTGAAATTCAAACAAACATCCTCTGAACTGAAATATTCGTCTTGTTTTGTATGTCTGACGTACGTGACTTTGTATGTCACACGTACATGTGGCTTCATGCCTTTAATTGATTCAAGACTTCAATTTTTCCGCTTTAATTCTGATCATAATTCACGTACTTTGGATACCTCTCACATACGTGACATTCTCTGACGTGCGTGAACATTATCAAACGTACGTGTGATCACTTCTCCCAATCTTCCAGTAGCTTCTGTTTCAGTTCACGATTGAACTCATGTACTTGAGACTTTATCGACGTACGTGACACACACACACGTACGTGACTTTGGACACACGTACGTGAATCTTCCTTAGATCAAATTCTGCAGTTTGTTCATAATCAAAACTTAGAGAAATCTCAATGTTGACAACCCTTGGTCCAATAACTTTCAATAAGATTTTAAATAGAGCAAAATTTATGGCGATTCCTAAGATTTGGTATATTATTTATCCCAGTTTCTACTAGTTTTAATATAAACGCTCTGGTTTTTCACTTCAACTTTCGTCAGTTATATTTAACAGACACGTCATATTTACTTTTGTGGCAACACTGACTAAAAAACTCAATTTTTTGACAAAATTACCCTCACTCTTTCTTCATCTAAAAAAAAACTCAATTTTTTAACGAAAATACCATCAAAACCCATTCACTTCAGCAAGCATTACACATTATGCTTCTTTAATTTTTCTCTTCATAGATTCCTTTTCCGCTTATGATCTTGGATGCATAATCTCTGCTTCTGAATGCTTCGACTTTTCCTTCATGTTCTCTAACTCATTCAACATACCAAGTAAGTAATCAACTTGTGAAAAGTATTTGCAGTCTTCGACCTAAACAAAATTAACTAACATGTTGCCCACACAATCCATTGAGGAATTTTTACAAACACTTAATATCCAAATTAAAATATTCAAACTAACACGTTGCACACACAATCCCAGGATTCTTCTTGGTTTGACGTGGGTGAAGCTTCACATTTGGCAGGAGAAATCCCCAATGCTTCCCCATAAATCAACATTAATAAAAAAACCTAGAATTCAATTCTAAAGTTTCATTGTTTTGAGCCCTCGTCTCGTCAACTGCAATCTCCTCCTCTGTCACTAAACACCACGATCGAATAGATGAGAGAGAGAGAGAGAGAGTGAGTGAGTGAGTGAGTGAGTGAAGTTGACGGATGTGGTGGAGATCAGATACTTGTCGAGAGAGAGCATTCATGTTCTCCCGTGGCTCCATCAAAACCTGGAGAGAGAGAGAGAGAGAGAGAGAGAGAGAGAGAGAGGAGAGCAGACAATTGGGTGAGATGGAGGAGTGACAATATGGCTCTCGACGAAGAAGACACACAGAGAGATTTGTTAAAGTGATTAGTTGAAAGAAATGTGTGAGGTGAGGCAGGACTCGTGGCACAGAGAGACCGAGAGAGATGGACGGAGGAAGAGAGGCGCAGTGAACAGAGTAATGAGAGAGGAAAGTGTGGCGGCTATATTCTCTAGGGTTTGTTGAACAGTTTAAAGAAGGAGAAGAAGAAAAAGAAGGGTTTGGGGTTGAGGTTGGGTTTGGATTTTTTTTCTTTCTCTTGATTGGTTTTGGTTTTTTAATATTGGGTTGGATTTGGTTTAGTTATGTTGGATTTAAGTTGTTTAGGTGAGTTTGGTTCGGTTTGGCTTAGAGTGAAGAAATAGGTTTAAGGTGAAGAAATGGGTTTAAGGTGTTTAAGTGAGTTTGGTTCGGTTCGGTCTGGTTTAATTTAGAGTGAAGAAATATTTTTAGGTAAATTTATCTTTTCATATTTTTTGTTAAGTAAAACTCATGGAGTTAAGAGTGAGGGACCAAAACGACTATATTAGAACTAGTAGAGACCGGGATGAACAATATACCAAATTTTGGAGATCGCCATAGATTTCACCGTTCTAAATATTGTGATTTGAGAAAGTACTATGAACAAATAATAATTGGTAAATTATGATGTATAGAAATATTTTTTATAAACTTGAAAAAATTATTCGGTTAAAAGTGTAATGAGTGATTTCAAAGTAGAGTAACAAATTTTAGATTGTCTAAAGTTGCATTTTAAAGAGATATTACAAATACGCATCGTAATTTTTAAGTCATTATTAAACACTTTTAAAAACTGCAATTAATTTCAAAATATAATTTTACAATTTCAATGCAATTTGAACCTTTATGCCAAACAAAAACTAATTCGATCCAACAAAATTGTTGTTTGAAGGTGAAATGAAGAGAACTATACATGTATCACTCCTTTCCACGTACTCCCTTTTACTTTCATTTCATACAGCATCCCCGCATTTAAAATTATATCAACTATCCAAATATATATTTTTTGTGTTAGACATTATAGGATTTTTTTTGGAACCATAATTTATCACAAATGGCTTTTTCATTTATTTTAATATTTTAATACCTGATGAGCACACTATTCTCCACTTCACAAGTTTTGACAAGTTTGTTTATACCTGTCAAAAAATAGCCAGTTGCATCACTTTTAATAAGACTCTAAATATTGTAATTTGGAAAAGTGTTATGAAAAAATGATAATTGGCAAACTGTAATGTATAGAAATGTTTTTTATAAACTTGAAAAATTTATTCCGTTAAAAGTGTAGTGAGTAATTTAAAAGTAGAGTCTGTAGTTTTAATTTTGTGTGTTGAGAAAAAGTAAAAAATGTTAGTTTTTCTAAAGTTGTATTTTAAGGGGATATTACGAATATGTATCATAATTTTTAAGTCATTACTAAATACTTTTAAAAATTGCGATTAATTTCAAAACGTAATTTTACAATTTCAATGCAATTTGAACCATAATGTCAAACAAAAACTAAATCAGTCCAACAAAATCGTCATTTGAAGGTGAAATGAAGAGAACTATACATGGTCTCTCCTTTCCACGTACCCCCTTTTACTTTTATTTGATAAGTTTTGATAAGTTGTTTGTACCTGTCAAGAAATCGCCAGTTGCGTTACTTTCAATAAGACTATAAATATTGTGATTTGAGAAAGTGCTATAAGCAAATGACAATTGACAAATTGTTTGGCAAAAAAAAAAAGATAATTGGCAAACTGTGATGTATAGAAATGTTTTTTACAAACTTAAAAAATTGTTCGTTAAAAGTGTAGTGAGTGATCTAAAAGTAGAATTGGTAGTTTTAATTTTATGTGTTGAGAAAAAGCCACAAATTTTACATTTTTTGAAGTTGCATTTTAAGCGAATATTACCAATACGCATCATAATTTTTAAGTTATTACCAAACATTTTAAGAACTGCGATTAATTTCAAAACACAATTTTACAATTCCAACACAATTTGAACCTTAATGCCAAACAATAACTAAATCAGCCCAACAAAATCGTTGGTTGAAAGTGAAATGAAGAGAACTATACATGGATCGTTCTGTCAGTAATTTTCCAGGTGGTGATCAATCTGTGAAATAATAGAGACAGAAAACTTACATTTAACGTGTCCAATATAATGCAACCACAATGTGTACGAACAAATTAATAATAGAGACATCATATGCCTACATGGTCATGCTTAACAAGGTATAGTCACTACCAATAGCTTCTGTCTCTTTTATATCTGAAAAAAAATTAATAATGGGGATATTCTGTCAAAAGAAAAAATTAATAATGGGGACAAGTACAGTATTAAGCAATAAATACGCACACACCTGATGAACTATATATAGTGCAAACCCAGAAATATACTCCTCAAATTGGGTCTCTCACAATAAGGCAAATACAAATAATTTCAGTTAGCGATAAAATCCAAGCATGGAAGTCGCTGGAAAATTGGTGGTATACTTAGAAGTGAAGAGCTCGGCTGATAAGTTCTTTAAACTTCTTGGTAAACAAACTCACCAAGTCCCAGTTGCCATTTCTAATAAAATCCATAAGGTTGAGGTGCACGAAGGCGACTGGGAGACTCATGGCTCCGTCAAACAATGGACATATACTATAGGTAATGCCTTTTTTTTTTTGCTTGTTTATTTAAAAATATAAAATTTGAATATTCGTTGAAATATAACAATAATTTTCGATTTATTGACAAATCTATCACGGTTTTAAAATTTTATTTAAAATTAAACACAAACTTTTAGTCACTAACAACTTTGGCACGGTTGCCCAAAAAAATAAATAAAAAAAAGGATTAATAATTCTATCAGCACTTGTTCAGCAGTCCAATTAATAGCAAGGATTAATGAAGTTTATTAGAAATAAGCTAAAAGTTTGTATTTTATTTTTGTGATTTCTTTTTTATATGTCATTTTATTTTCTCTCACCAAAATCGAATTTATGACTTATTGATATTATAGTTGACTCCAGTTATAATGAGCTATAAGTCTATGGTATTTTTGTGAATTTTTATATCCTAAGAAATTTATTAATGATCATAAAATTTGTGCTTTTTTTATAAGTAGAGATTTTATTAAGCATAACCCACAAAAGAGGTAGATTAACAGAATACATGGGAGCCCGTCAACTCAAGGTGTCGAACTAACTGCCATAACACCAAGTTTGAAAAACCTGAATAATCAAATTACTACTTGTGTCTAATATATGTTGACAGCGATAAAATTTGTGCTGTATTTTAGTAAATTTTTAAAACCGTGATGTCTTCGTTAATGAAAACAAAATTTGTGTTTTTCTTTTAAATGAATAAGCCTTTACTATTAGCGAGGGTAAGATTTTGTCAAATCCTCACTTCTTTTTAGAAAATAGAAACCTGTCTTCAATAAGTTATTTCCGACCCTTTGTAGTTTATAAAACGGACTTTTTTTTTGTTGCATAGATAATTAATCGGAACACTAATTGTTTTTTGTGGCAGATGGAAGAAAAGAAATTTTCAAGAGAAGGTTCATTTAGATGAAGCAAAGAACTCGGTAACTTACGTTGCAGTGGAAGGACGTGTTGGAACTATACAAGAGCTTCAAAATTACCTTTGAGTTTGCTCCAAAAGGTGCTGGGAGTTTGCTTACATTGAGTGTGGAGTATGAGAAAATCAAAGCCGGACTCCCCCGTCCAAATAATTATCTGGACTTTGTCATTCACAATGTCAAAGATATGGATGCACACCTTGGCAAAGCCTAATATGTTTAATGCAAACTTGAATAAAGTTAAATAAATAATATAAATAAGAACAATGGTTTGATCCTAATCAAGAAAATAAACAGTTTCTTAAAAAAAAACTCTCTTTAATCTCTATATGTTTTTATGGTTTGCCACTTGGGCCAGCGTGTGTAAGAAATATTGTAAACGATGTGTGCATTTCATATATTTTGAGTTATAATAAAGAATTAATGCTATTTTTATTTTTTGTTTGAATACCTTCTTAATGTATCAATAGATATTATTCAGGTCGCACCTTGAATTTCAGCGACAACCTAATCAATTAGAAACCTAGCGTTGAAAATTCTAGGTAAGAAGTTTTTAGGAAATGTGTTGTAGATCATTAAAAGTCTTGATTGTACATGGAATTTTAATATGGCGAAGGAGATCGAGAGTGGGTGAAAGGAATTTGGCTATCTACTTCAACTTGTTAATAATATTCGGCAAACTGTGCATTTGACAGATTGATATGGAAGCCCATTCCTGCTCCACGGGTTCCATTTGTGCCTTAGTTTTTGTGTCTTAGTTTTGAAGGTTCGGGTTTCATCTAAATAATTTTTAGCTCAATGGAACATAAGTCCAAATCAACATTCCGAGTGTGTCGAATTTTGGGCCAACGATCAAATACACAATTTTTCAATGTTGGAATCAACTTCAATATCAACGAGTTACAAACTCATTGATGAAGAAAGAAATAATTTATAATAATGAACAAGTGTTCCAATTAATAAAAAGACTTTTTTATTGTTACAACTCAATATTATAAAATACAACTCATTTCCTACTACTCATTGTTGTTGTTAGAGAATGATCACAAAATCAAATTCTGAGCCTCACCTATCAGCTAAAACTTTTAAGTGGACTGGTTATTAATATAGTATCAGAACAGCTTATGACCAATGACCTAAGTTTTAATCTTGCCGCCGTTAATATTAACTTATTAAGTTGAATTAATGTACTTGGCGTAAGTCAGAAAAGCAAGTTTATACAAGTTTCAGACTCGGTGGACTTTCATTTGAGGCATGCACTTGATGCTCACTCGTTAACTAAAGTTCTTTATGCGTACCAAACATACATAATTTATGGTTGAATGTTGATAGTAATTTTTGAAAAAATATTAATGCTTGAGAACTAATCACAAATTTATGAAAAAAAAAAACTAATCACAAATGTTTACCACATGGACTTACTATTTCACACATGTATATTATTCAAAAGTAACTATAGTTTAGCCTTAAAGCTAGTGTATGATATTTAAGATCCGCCTCCCCTCCAAACTGGCAAACTCTCTTTTGAATTCTATTCTCTTGATCACACGAGTAGCTTTCGAAATTTCTGTAGCTTCTCGCTATCGACACCTTTAATGAAAATATCTACTAGTTGTTCATATGTCTTTACTTGAATCACTTCATTGCTCATATTAATGCTTTTATTTCTAATGAAGTGATATGACACCTCCACATGCTTTGTCCATGTGTGAAACGGTGGTTTTTCAACTAGATAGATAGTTGATTGATTATCATAATATAGTGGTACCGGATAATCAATTTTCTTGAAGCAAATCCTTCAACTATATTTATCATTGTTGTTGGATGATACTCTGCTTCTACTATTGAGATATAGTTTTGACAGTCTTTCACTGTACTATGTTACAGTCCCAGTATCTAGACTAAACACATAACCACTGGTAGTTTCATGTGTTCTAAATTTATGTATTTAATCAAATAAAAATGTATTTATTTTTATCCTATAAATCATACTTTTATAGTAAAACTTATGTGATGTTTGTGATATTTTTAGGATGAGGTAAATTGGAGGAAAAGGATTTAAAAATGTGCAAAAGAGATGCGAAGTAGAAAAACCTCAAGCAAATGTGAGAAAGCTTAAAGAAAATGAAGGAAACAAGCAAAGGAGAAGTTGACAGTTGTGACGGCCAAACCTCACGGTTGTGACAAGCGAGATAATTGGAGCATCTCGGACAGAAATTTGTCATGGCCGTGAGGGTTATGTGTCATAGTCGTGACAAAGGTTGATCGAGTACCATTCGTGGAAAGGAATTTGTCACAATCGTGACACTCAAAACGTTACTATCGTGACACGTTGTAGCAAAAGAAAAAGCATGTGTGAAAAAGGATAAACATGTGGGGACCAAGGGCGTTCTTGGAAGACTTTTATAGGGTTCTCTTAGGTCATGTACGGGATATAAATACCCTCTCATTACTCATTTTGGGAACATAAGATCACAACCAAAAAAAAACATTCTCTTTAGCATTCCAATTTTCAAGAACATTTGTTTATCTTCGAGGAAAACAAGAGGGAATCAAGAACAATCAAGTTTCGTTGTTTGGGCATTGTTCATCAAGTTTTCTTAAATTTGATTTCTTCTTATTTTTCCAATTTTGTATTAAATACTATATTTTCTATTAAGGGATATTAGTTTTTGTCCTTTGATTTTATTATGCTAGTTTAAATATTTAGTTGGCTGTAGAGATGTAGGCTAGGAATGATGATTTTGTTTTGCTATTGAATGGGTGTTAAGCCTTATTTCATATGTTGTATTTGTTGGTTGTTGTGGTTGGTTCATTGACTTGTGTTGAATGATTATAGCTTAGATTGGTCACTTAGATTGTAGTTTTAGCAAAACCAAGTGAAGAATTAAGAGATGGAGGTTCAGTAAGGCTACAAGCAATGAATTTGTGAGTGTTAGGATATAAATATTCAATGCCCACAAAGTGTTCGGTGAAATACATGCTTAATGACCCTAATTTGATTAAGTGAGGCTGAGAGGACATTTTTAATCGATGTATGGATAGTTTATTGACCTTGAGAGAGGGTTTAAACTAGAAGAGCAGAGAGGATATCCAATATTTGAACCCATTCATTAGCTTAGCAAAATTAGAGTCCCTAGACAAAATCTTGAAACACCAACGTTTTTCTCTTATTGATTTTCACATTTTAAACCTAGTTTTCATTGTTTGCTTTGTGTTTCATTTTATTCACTCAAAAATCCCAAAAACCAAACATAATCTCACTTGCTTTTGTTTATTTTTTGATCACAATCAATTTTTGCTCTCTAAGGATTCGATACCTTAGAATACTTTTGAGGTTAAAATTCGACGATCCTTGTACACTTGCAAGTCATCGATCATAGATCTCTGGGTATCATAATCACTTGCATAGGAAGCGGTGTAATTTCCCTTCAATTTGCAATCTACTCTACTTTTGTAAAATATACATCTCATAATTTTTCAAATTGCTTTATAGTGAGGCTTTTCAGACTTTGCATAAATTGACCGAATACTCAAACTGCATACGCAATATGGTCTTATGGGTGTCAAAAAGTTTAAACTGCCAACAATTCGTCGATACATCATTGAATCATCTAAATCTTTGCTTTTTAACATGCTCAATTTAGAGTTCGCCTCGGAAGAGGATTACAGTAAAAGATCTCACAGTAATTAGCTACATCGTTTTCCTGCTTCTTCTTCTAGCAGATTGTGTGGAAGCAAATATATTACTATGCATCACATCTTTTCCCGAAAATAGTTAGACAACTTAGCATATAGCAAATAACAAAAAAATATCGAGAAAGGACAAAAAAATCACATTATATTAGTGCAGACCTTTCCAATCAACCACGTACACACAAAAAAGTTGAATTTTTAGAATTCTTTGCAATTTAATATTACAAAAAATATTAGATGTCACTTTTTTTTCTAAGAAAAAGGGAACTATGAGCTACCAGTAGTGTCATATTTTTACTAGACGTGATTATATAGGCAACTACTCTATACCGTGAAATATTGCTTTGTTCAGCGAAAACCGATGGAGACTCACCACGACACCCGCTAGGAATTAGGGCAATGTTGGGGTATCACACACTATCAATACAACCCTAATGAGACTAATCTGTCTCGAATCCAGGCCTACCAGCAATGTGACATTGCTCTACAACTGGACCACCTCTTAGGAGGTATATTAGATGTCACTTTAATATCCTATTTCTTAAAAGCTTCATTTGAATGTTTTTTTATAAATAGGTTATATTTTTTAGGAAATTACACCCCCATGTCATTTTTGAAAATTTTGATACCACGAGTAACACAAGGGATTATATTTTCTGATGTATAGCAATCACGTTATTCATTTCACAAATGACACACACTATTTATATTTTTTTTTTCAATATCTCTCTCCTTAAACCCCCTATCTCGCTTCTCCTCTCCTTTCTATCTCTTGTCTCTAGCTCCGTCCCACCACCAAGTCACCGCTTTTCATTTTCGATCTCCTTTCTTCTCCGATTGCATTGTTTAGTGTTCCTGTTCACGTCGTTGAGTGACATCTGTTTGCATCATTTACTGTTCTTCTTTGCTGACATGTGTTGGCTTCATCCCGTTAAGGACATCAAAAAGGAACGCTTCGTCTATTCAAGCATCTCCCTGAATATTTTAGATCTAAAATTGTAGAAAGAGAGGGAGAGATATGTCGTGGTAGATCTAAAATTGGAGCATTATGTTCATAATTTTAACATTTTTTTACATTCTTTCAATTGAAGTTAATTTTAGGAAATGTGCTAAGGCGGAGATCGAGAAGCTTAAGGAAGAGTTGAAAAGCAAAGTCGAGATTTCTGAGAACTTGAAGAAGGCTTGCAGTGAACAGCTCATCCAAAACCAAGAAGCACATTCAAAAATTGAAAGCCTGACTCAAGAATTAAATGAAAAGTCAGATGAATTATCTGTGGTGAAGGTTTAATCCAGATGTATCAGTGTGAATTTTCATCTAGCATAATGAAGTTGAATGAATCCATATTAAATCAACTACTCGATTAAATTTTTTTTGGGTGTGCTCGTTTTGTACTCGTTGTGTTTTCGGTTTGTTCTCATTTGTACTCATAATTTTACTGAGTAATAAAGAAAAAAATTAAAATATTTTGTACTCGTTTTTTTTTTATTTGTACTCATAATATTTGTTTTAACGTGCACTCGTTTTGGTTGGTGCTTGTTCTCATTTTGTTGTAGTACTTGTGTTGTTCTCGGTTTGTATTCACTTTTAGCTGGTTAAAGTGTCTGGTCAACGCGCGGTCAATTCTCTGACGCGTAGTCAACACACAATAAAACTACATTATTTTTTTGAATATTTTATTCAATATTATCATTTTTGGGATATTTTTTACTTGTACGTAGTATATGTGTATTTTGCCCTTTTTTAAAATTGATTATATGTTTGCTTCTCCCTATATTTTTGTGCATATATTTTTAGTGCTTATTCTGACACTTCCAAACATTGGCGAGCAACAATACTTTTATCAAATTCTTTCAAAATCCTCGAACGCCAAATAAAGTTATATTTCAATGATTTTGAGTAGGACTATGAATATCCATTCTTCCAAAAACAGTATCCTCAAATTCGATTTAACTCGAATTCAAATTTGAAACTGATTATGATTTAGCTATTATTGTACTGAGCAATTTAAATTACATATATTATAGGCTTATTACATTGGGAAAACCCCGAATTTTCAGTTTTCTGCCATCAGGCCCCTTGACTATCAAATCTCTGTAATTAAACCTTCAATTAATTATTTTATAATATGTTATGACCCCCTAGTTGAATAAAATTGAAAACAATTGAGGGGATATGAAACATAAAATAAATCATTTATGGGGTTGTAATTTATAGAATTAATAGTTTGGGGGTCATAGAAAATAAAATTGACAGTTTAGAGGTTGACAATGGACATTTATTAGTTCAAGGCTTTGTACAATATTAAAATGTCGAGGAGTTCTTTTATGTAATAAATTTATATAAAATAAAAAATATAGATATATGCTTAAATTTGAAATTAATTAACTATTCTTGATTGTTCCATAAATTAAACGAAGCAATAACAGAACACTTATTCAGTAAAATTATATCTTCTTTGATAATAATTGAGAAAGAAAAGGTAACTAATAACATAGTGAATAGATATTGAAGGTTAAATTCAGAAATGGAGCCAAATATACCAAAATATAATGATAAAAGAAAAATGAAAGAAGTTTACTTACCCAATTAATTAGCATAACAAACAATAATAACATTCTCAAGATGAAGTCTTAATATAATTACACGAGGGCAATGGCCATGATACAAGAATGTATCATCCACCTATCCCATGAAATACAATACGACCACACTTTGGTTTATGGGCAAGCAAACAATTTTTTTTTACATTATTTTCAATCATGAGTCGAACTCTTGATCTCTTAACGAGAAACTATTCAAGTACAAATCAAGACGTGCATCGATATCTTTAACTTATTTTACTAGTGCCAATACGAAGTCGGCTACGGTATATAATTAGACCTTGAGAAGGTGTGCATCAATATCTTTGACCACACTAATGACAAAGTCAAGGTACTTGTTTGGACCTGCATGATCAGGTTTGCGTTTCTTATACTCCAAATCAACTGTCACCAAGCACCCTCCATTGTTAGGGTTGGCATGGAGTATAACCTTATAGCTCTTTAGTTCATCCAGAACATGTCCTTCCACAGCAGTGAGTGTTACCGACTTCTTTGCCTCATCTATGTGGACTTTCTCTTTGAAAACCTCTGGCTTCCCATCTGCCACGGATTAATTTGTCAAACTCAAACACAGCTGTGAAGTAAGGTACGATAACTTAATCTTTAGGCCTACATTAACAATCAATTAATGTTGGAGACATATCTGTAAATCACTCTAGTTTTTTTTTTTCAAAAAGAAACAAATTAAGGTGTCCTCTTCACATGCATTTTCTATCAGGTCTAGGTAATTTTCAAAAGAGGCTTTTACAATAGGAAGGGAAAAACGCAAACAATGAAGATCCTTCATAACAATAGAATATATCTAATTTGGGTTAATAATATCGATTGTCAAAAAAATTTTTACATTGCTCAAGTTTGGTTATAAAAGAAACAAATGTTATACAGTAGTTACTATTGCTTTTTTTTCCTTCAAGAATGTCACTTTGGCCCAAAAACTCGACAGATTAGACAGGTTGGACACAATCGGATCGCTGGATCGGTCAGTTAGGTAGAGTCAAACCTTTCATTATTCGTCACGTCAACAAGAAATGTGTCCATGATAATAGAGTTGACACGTTTATGTGACACTTTATATCCAATCTGTCGAGTTTCCAGGCTAAAGTGACCTTGAAGAAAAAAACAATAGTTATCATTGTGTAGCATTTTTTTTCTTTTTTGACCAAACCTGAGCAACACGAAAATTTTTGTGACTACCGGTATTATTAACCCTAGCTAATTTAGTAAGTTTCTTTTATCAAATGGTTGGTTTAATATCAAGATGAGGTGAACTTCCCTAAGATGATTATAGAATTCATTTCTACCATGGAAAACACCACGTTGTGGCAACACATCTCTTTCCAGTTTCCACCTGACAATCTAATCAGATTAAGAAATACTCTCTTTTCTTTTTGATAAATCGGAAATTTTATTAAGAAGCCATGGCACCAAAACCGTGACTTAGCAATATAAGAAAAAAAAATCATGCCAAGAGTATACTCTTTGTATCAATTTATTGGTAAATTACAATTCATTCTTTTTGGAACACTCCAAATAGAAAAGCATCTCACATAAACTGAGATGAAGAGAGTCAGTGACGAATCTACAAAATATTTAAAGCAGATAGTAAATTTAAAAAATAGAAAAATGACAAAATTGAATACAAAGTCTAATTTAATGTACAATTCAATTAAAACATTGAAGTAAATATACATTTTGAATATTTTTCTGACCAAAAATTAAACAAAAAAATCAAATACAATATGATAAGAATCAAATTTTAGTGGACTCCAGGCACAATATGATGTTATTGAATTTTAATGGGGTCCAACATAGAAAAATCTATTCATTTCCATACAAAAATTAGTAATAAGAGAAAAAAAAATTCATATATTTATATTCAAATTTCTTGAAAAGTGGGGTCCTCGAATGTACATGTAAATCCTCCATTGGAGAGAATAAAACATCATAGTATATATGGAGCAAAACCATGCTGAAACATATATATGTGAAAAACATTGTGAAAATGTGTGCTTCTCAGTTTGAAGAAAAAAGTGTAATGGCAAATCCTACCAATAGTATATGTCCAGAGCTTGACAGAACCAGTAGTTTCCCAATCACCTTCGTGAACATCAATTGCATGGATTTCGTCAGAGGAGGCATTGGGAATATGGTGAATTTGGTTGCTTAAAAGTTTAAAGAACTTATCAGCTGAGCAGTTTAGCTCTAAATAAACCTCTAGTTTTCCAGCCACCTCCATGTCTTACAATTTTCTCTACACTACACACACTTAGGATTTTTTTTTGTTTGAATTCTGACCTCGTATCTGGTCTTAGATGTGGCAGATATTTTAAAGAGTGAGGTTTTGTTTTTAACCCATACAAATGAAGTTTACAAAGAGAATGCCACTGCAGTCTATTGTGAATTACAGTTGAATTATAATCATAACACGTTGTCCATATGTGTAAATTGAAAGCTATGTCATGTCCATCTCAAAAGACTTTTCTTTGTTGAATTAGTTGTGATTAGAAATTTTAATTATTTCTTTTGGGACCGTAGAGCTTTGAGGAGAATTGCATCACTCGTGGGCTTATTAGACAAACACACAAATAGATCTGACATTATATTGTTATCCAAAATCTGAAGTCATTAGTTTGTAGTTCCTTATTACTTACATACCCTTCACACTTATCACAACTCTCTAATGTGAGATTCTTCCACTAACACTTTCATTCCCAAAAACATTTCCCACAAGTATGAATGCTGTTGGCGTTTTTACGTGAGTGTCATAAAAAATGTAGGAGCATGAAAGTTATATATTATTCATTGAGAAAGTATGACTTACATGACCATTATCTACTAAATATGCATAATACGAATCCTATCACTATCTAGAAAGTAATAATTCATTCATGGCCACGACTAGACATGCATAATACGAATCCGATAACTATCTAGAATGTGGCCACTAATTTAAGCATGAAATGCACAACTCAATTGTAGCTTATGGACATAACAATATTGGTATATTACTATGAGAGGCGTGACTTCAAGAAAACTCTTCCATATCGGGCTTAAGCTTATTTCTCCTACGGCGAAAACCGTGTTGAGTAGTGCAGAATTTTCTTTGGGCCTCCTCGAGTAATTTGAAATTTTAACCCAAAAGCTCATTTCATAACTCCACTCTTCTATGAGACAGCCCCACTTACACCAGACAAAGGCTTTACCAGTTAACATTCATATACTCGTGCCAGACCATCACTATGTTGACACCAAGGGCTCCTCCCATGACTCCATACCTTCCATCTATGAGATTTTTTCACCATTCACACAATCGAAATCTAGGCACCGCACTCATTTAAGACCACTATCGCATTGCATTCATCCTTGTACATGCCCAAGTTTCAAGAGAATTGCATTATGTGTGGGCTTAGTGAATAAATACAAAATAAAATCTGACACCACATTTTTATCTAAAACCTTAATGAATTAGATTACAAGCCATTGTCACTTATATACCCTTCACATACACACACTACAACTTTTCGATATGGAATTCCTCTAATCACACTTAAATTCTCAACATGTTTTTATAAAAATGTTGTATTTTTCATATTTATTGCAGCAATTAAATTTTAGTAAATTAATGCAGACATTTAAAATTGCTAGAAAATTTATCTCAATTGACTAATGAGCTTGTAGCTCATCAGTATTAGAGTTAACTTCAGTGATAAAAGATCATTAGTTTGATTCTCAGTGAGAGAAAATAATTAAAATGACTTATCAAAAAGAAATTTTATCTCAATTGTTATTCCGTTGATGTTTATGTTAAATACTGATCCAATGCTAATTTAATTGTAAAAAATTATCCATCATAACATATATAAATGTCAGGATGTGAAAAAAAAATTGAACACTTTTATCTCTCTTTTTAATTCATAAATACTTTTAAGTCCTTTGTTAAATAAGTATTTGATAACTATTTACCATAAAAAAATTAAGTGGAAAAGAAAAATATCAACCCAAATTGACATAAGCTAAGAATTATTACTTTTGATGATATGTACATGTCAAATGGAGATAAGCAGTTTGATGGTTCTAATTATTCCTAGGGTTCATGTGGCGAAATAATTTATCAAATTTATATTGGTAATTAGATAAGTATTAAATGGAGATAAATATTTATCTCCATGATAAGTGATCTCTGTGATATTATAATTTATATGACAATCAAAATGGTTGCACAATTCCACCTCCAACATGTCGTTTATCTCCATGATAAGTATTTGATAATTATATCAAATTATCTAAAATTGGTTTGAACATTAGATAAATATTAAATAGAGATAAATATTTATCTCCATGATAATTGTTTGATAATTCAATCTCTACATGTCGTTTATCTCCAGAATTAGGTGGCTTTTATAATTATGTTCAATACCTTTTTTTCTTTAGCTTTTTCTTTTCTTCGTTTGAGAGAGCAACTCAAGCCACCCCTTTTTTTTTCCTTTTCTTTGTTTAAGAGAGCAACTCAAACCATCCGTGATAAACCATCTGAGAGATAATAAACACAGAAGCATATGTGAAAATCATCCGTGATAAGGCCTAGTGTCCTTTTTTATATTACCATGATAAAGAGATTGGATTCTTTGGTGAAGTCGGTTTGGACGTTCTCTTATATTTCTCTACTTGTGTTTATGCACTGCATATTTGAGATAGCTAACTTAATGTGAATGTAGGTTCGAAAATGTCAGAAATCATTATTGAGAACTCACAATTTAAGCGTATTAAAGAACTTGAAATATCAGGAAAAAAAAATTGTCTATTCAATCTATGATTATTCTTGTTGGGATGGTAGAACCTTATTTCACTAACAATGTTAGTGGAAAACGGCTAAAACTTATCTTGTTGGATAATGAGGCTAGTGTTATTGACATTGATTAATTTGCAATGTTGAAAACTAATTTAATCTATTAAATTCATGTTTTTTATGTTTGTTGTATTGTGTTTATTGTAGGGAACAAAGATACAAACAGTGATGTTCAATGACGCCGCTGACAAATTTCATGAGACCTTTCGAAACAAAACACTTACATCATTGCTAATGGTGCCGTAAAAAAAGATTTATCCTTCATTTTCCAATGTAAATGAAAAAATTGAATTATCACTGACCCAGTTTTTGACAGTAAATGAAAGTGAAACGAAGATTAGAAGAGATGTTTTGCATTATAATTTTGTTTCATTGAAAGATTTGAAAAATGAGGAGAAGAATTTCAATTTCGTTGGTAAGACAACTTATACTTGTGTGTTTTTATTTTTTTAATGTGTTGTGTATTTTATATTATGATTATTATGTTCATTAATATTTAGATTATGCAATTGAGAGGCTTTGAGTAGGTGACACCAAAGAACGTTGTTTACAAAGAAATTAATTTATCACAGCTATAACACACTTTATATTGAATAAAATCAAATAATAAAGCATATTTAGACTAATATCATTTAATTTTTTCCCCTTCATATGTAATATTTTATGTAATTTTCAATTAATATGTTTTATACATGAAATAATTTTTTTAATATATCACATTTTTTATTATTTAATAAATAATAATTTTCTCATACAATCTACACAAATTTTCAAAATATTTTTATAAAAATAAAATTCACGTGCGACGCATGTGTAATAAAAAGCTAGTACTATAAAAATATGTTTATGTTGTATATGTGGCACTTATGTGACTTTAACGCTTAATTTCAAAGAGATTTAATTTTTGTTAAATACAGCCATACATCACAATTTTTCAATTTATTTTAACATAGCCAACTATTAAATGCATACCAAAAAAAGTTGTGCGATGATATGGTATGCTGATGTGGCACCTCCAATGGCATGGCGTGCCACGTGGGAATTTTACAAACTAAATGCAAAAAATTATAATTTACAAATAAATTTCATAAAATTTAATAGATATCATTTATATGTAATATTCTGCCTGTATTGGTTAGGATTCCTGTAAAGAAGAAGGATGAAAGTTTTCAGATGTGTATCGACTATCGTCAGCTTAACAAAGTAAAGGTGAAGAACGGATATCCCCTTTCCAATGATAAACGATCTATTTGACCAGTTGCAAGGTGCACAATGGTTTTCTAATATCGACTTGAGGTCAGGTTATCATCAGTTGGAAATTAAGGAGAGGATATTCCGAAGATAACTTTTCAGACTAAGTATGGTCATTACGAGTTCTTAGTGACGCCGTTTGGTTTAACTAATGCACGAACAACATTTATGGACTTAATGAATAGAGTACTCAGACCGTATCTGGATCGGTTTGTCATTGTTTATATAGATGACATTCTGATATATTCAAAGAGTAGGAAGGAGCACGAGGATCGCTTGATGTCAGTCTTACAGACTTTGAGAGAACATCAGCTTTATACTAAATTCTCAAAGTGAGTTTTGGCTTGATCAAGTGGCATTTCTAGAACTCATAGTGTCTAAAAAAGGTATAATGGTAGACTCGAAGAAAGTAGAGATAGTACTCCATTGGGTTAGGCCTAAGACTGCTACAAAAATTCGGAGTTTCCTTAGTTTAGCTAGGTATTATAAGAGGTTCATCCAGGATTTTTCCAGGATTGCAACTCCTATGACTCGGTTAACTTTGTTTGGTCTGACAAATGTGAGGAGCGTTTTCAAAAGTTCAAGGAATGTTTGACAAGTGCACCAGTGTTGGCTTTATCGTCATGCTCTGAAGGTTTTGTATTATATTGTGACGCATCCAAAGTTGGCTAAGGTTGTGTATTGATACAACATGGCAAAGTGATTATTTATGCATCAAGACAGCTTAAGTGGCACAAACAGAATTATTCAACACATGATCTGGAATTAGCAACAGTAGTATTCACACTCAAGATTTAGAGACATTATCTGTATGGTGAGACCTTCGAGATCGTTACAGATCATAAGAGTTTGAAGTACATTTTTGGGCAGTGAGATCTGAATTTATAGCAAAGACATTGGCTAGAGTTGCTAAAAGATTATGATTGCACCATTTCATATCATCGTGGCAAGGCAAACATTGTTACCGATGTTTTGAGTAAGAAGTCAATGGGTAGTTTTAGCCCATATTTCTATTGAAAAACGACCAGCAGTGTCGGATTGGTAGAGATATATGGAGGATGGAATAGAATTGTGGTTGGATGATTTAGGAGTATTACTTGGTCATGTTGAGGTGAGACATGTGTTGTTAGACTGGGTTCAAGATGCTCAGAAGGAGGATTCTGAGATTCTGGGTTTAATCAAGAAGGTTAAATCAACTAATGCACCTAGGTTTAGTATTGATGATTTTGGAGTTCTCTAGTTTGGTTTGAGGTTGTGCGTACCATCTTCTGCTGATTTGTGTGAGGAGATTATGACTGAGGGTCATAACATTACCTATTTTGTACACTCGGGATACATTAAAATGTATCGAGATCTTCAAGATTCCTATTAGTGCCCAGGGGTGAAGAAAGATATTAGTGAGTTTGTCAGTCGGTTTTTGACCTATCAACAGGTTAAATTTGAGCATCAACGTCTGTTTACACCAAAATATTTGCTCAGTCCCGACAGGCCAAGTTGAGTCCATGAGCTCAAAGTGAGACCAAGCCTTAGAGGAAGCCAATGGAATGATTCTTGGCCCATAGGAATATGCTTGAGTTGGTTGAGGTGACTTTTCCGCCAATGTAGGTGCTATTATTTTGTTAGAGAAAAGTCTATCTAAGAATGCCACTTTTCCTGAAGGGATTGGTGCAGGAATATTCCAACACATTTGTTATGATCATCTGGATGAAGAGGACATATTGTTTTTGAGTTTTAGTAGCAGTAAAAATCTCTCTCCACCAAGTTCATCCGAGGAAGAGTCCCTTCAGCACTAAACTTCCCTTTTTTCCCGCTGGGGTAACTAGTTTCCTGGATGAACAATTATAAATACGTGTTTGGTAGTATATTGAAACGCCCCTTCACTTTACATTACATTACACACACATGGGGTGTTTTATCCTTTCTTCTTAGCCTTCTTTTGTCGTTCTAGCACTATTTTCTTTTATTTTCAAGCTCTCCAGTGTAGTCTTTTCTTCATTAATAAAGTCATTTCATCATTGTTCTCGTGAATTGTTTCGCAAGGAGCGACGAACCCGTTACAATAGATTTCATCCATTTGTCTATTTGCAATTGTCTAAAATGAAGTTAAATTGAGTCATTTTGGTTTGGGAAAATCATAAATTCCATGGCACACTCGCGGTTAGGAAAAAGGGTAACATTATTCTTCCTGTAGCCCAAAAAATAAGAAACAATCTTCTGGCACGCTCGGTGAGACTTACACAATGATGAGGTGATGCCATTGATATGCAACAATATAAATAAAGAGACTGGAATTTATGATTCCAGTGCCGGAGGCGCGGAGGAGAAGTCCATTGCAACAGCAAAGGCCGATAATGAACAAAGGAATTCTTATTCCTATTCTTGTTACAACTTTGCACAAGTAAAAAAGCTCACCTTGCAAAACCCCTCACACAACTACAAGCTCGAGGGGCAACATGGACAGGAGGAGTATTCTTACTCGCCTCCTCAAGAATTTCATTGTTTTGACCGCCAATATGATGGCTGGTCTCAAGAATCATTGGTTGGTCAAAATTTTGAAAAAGTTGATCAAAAAGAAGAAGACCACCAACTCTAAGGCTAAGAGGACAGCCAAAGGAGAGAAATGTTACATGCTCTCCAGAAGGGTTTTGAGGTCCAGAACAATCAAGGACTTGAGGAGTTTCGTCAAAAAGTCAAACAAGATTTTGACGAGTTCAGAGAAGTACAATTGAAGAAACTAGAACAACAAAGATAAAGCTTTCTCCTGGAAGGAAATTCTTTTGGAGGGGAGTATTCTAGTTGTCCTTCGTTCATAGTAGAGAGCAAGGGCTTAGGGACACTCTCTTCATTCCTCAAGAAAATTTTGAGCAAATCCACAAAATACTAGAGCAAAACCATCCCCACGATTCAGAGAACTTGCTGCCTATTTCTCCAGAGAAGACTTGGGCTAGAAAGTCATTACGGGATGACGAGAAAATCCACTTGGAAGAGTCTTTGTGGGAGTTCCCTGGAAATTCCACATGGCTGCCAGAGGAGGAATTAAAGCTGAAACCGATGGAACCCAAGTGGGAGCCTGGGGAACCCAAAATGGAGTTGGAGGACTTGAACTCCTAGCCTGCAAAACCTCCACAAATAACATTATTTGAAGAACCACCTGACAAAAAATGTTTTGTAAGTTCTTTTGCTCAAATTTATTTTTCCTGTGTTTGGCTTCTTTTTCTTGCAGGAACGTTAGAGCCTAAGGGGAAGAGGCTTGGGGGAAGGAAAGATGGTGCTTTCCTAATCAGCAGACATGGCCCCTTGGGAGCATACAGCCTGCCAAAAGCCACAATCAAAAATCAAGTTTCATTTACTGCAAGAATTGTGGCTACAATAACCCAAGTAGTCAAGAAGATTGGCTGGCTTTGGAAAGATTTCCAGTTGCTGCCAATAAATGAAAAATTCACAAACGTGAGAGTTCTTACTACAATGGGGGAACTTAACAAAAATAATGCTGACAAAGAAAACTGGCCATATCCCAGACCGTTTGAACCTCCCCTTGTGATAGATCCCGGTTAACACCTGGAGAAACAAGGTGGAGCTGTCACACCTTTACAAAAAAAATGGCAAGCACCTCAGGTGGAACCCTTGAATAAATCCTGAAAATAAAAACAAAAAACAAAAACAAAAAATTGAATAAACACAGTAGGCTTATAGGCACTGTAATTTCTTTTTAGTGAAGAGGGCTTGAGCCAAACAAGCATTTTGCACCTGTTCATATCTAAAAATTGCAGGCTTCATTGGCGGCAAAGGAAAAAAATCTCAGATTAAAGAATTGAACCTGTAGAATTGGCCATTTGGCCATTTTACAAACCACACTAGAGAAAGAGAAAAACAAGAGACAAGAGAGAAATATATGGAAATCGGTCTGAGGCCATTTCTTATTCATTTCACAAAATTTATTGTCATTACAGTAATGTTTCCCACCCAAAGCAAGCTTGATGGGTAAGGGAACAAACTTTAAAAGATCAAAAAATCAAGGCTCTGTAATGATTTGTGCACTTTAATTTTCTTCCTCTTTGGAATCCTTCAAGTCTCTAGTATTGGTGTTGAACTGAAATTTTTGTGTGGTGAACCAAAACTAGCTGGAGGACTGGGAAATTTTCTCGTTCCTTCATGATTTTTTACCTGCAAAACAACAAGAACAAGATTGAGGACTATGAGTTTTTCTTAGTAGCCTTTTTAGCCACTGAGATCATCAAAAGGAAAAAAAAAGTTCCAACAATTCCAGAGGAACAAGTTCTCTAAGTAGGAAACAAGTCCAGCAAATCATCAACAAGCAAGTAAGTTCAAAAGAGGAATCAATTCCCCCAGCCAACAGACAAGTTCACAAGCAACAAAGTTCAGAGGGAATCAATGAGGTAATGCTGGAAATATAAATTTTGTATGGACTTGCCATGGTTGTGCTAGGAGGTGGGATAGCAAACCTGCAGGTTCGGTACAAAAGTCAAAATTCCACATGAGTTGAACCTTTAATGGTTTTTAGAGATGAAAAGTGAGTTGGCTAAGATACAACTGATAACAACATCGCAAATAGGCCATATGTCCACTGGAATAGGCAATGAATCAAAAGTAGCAAATCAAAGCAAGGTGGAGAATAGGCCTTTAGGCCATTCCTAGGGCAGAATCCCTTTGGCTATTTTACAGTAGCAATCTGCAGCAACAACAACAATTCACAACTCAGGCACAAAATCAAGATTCAGGCATATAAATTTAAGATTGGTAAGGGGACGCTTATTACCTGTTTCCTTTGAATTTTTGTTGCCGAATCTATCAAAAAGAGTTCTCAGCTATGATTAAAATAAAAGCTCTCATGACCTTGTTGCTCTTGAAATGTAAAACACAAAAGAGAAAGGAAGAAAGGAATTAGAAATTAAAATTGGCAGCCGAATTTCCATTGAAATTTCGCTGGCATATCGACTGTAATTAAGCCTAACTCTCTGTTTTCAAGAAAAGCAACAAGAATTACAGTTCAACAAGCTCATATCCAATTAATATCAATCTCAGAGGCCACAATTATAACAAGATTCAAGGGATAGTTGATCAATTCTAAAGGAAACTCAGTTACCTGACTTTTCAGTGTGCTCCCGGTGCCAAATCAACGAAACATGCTGCCTGAGACTACAAAGAAGCCTGGAAAGTAAAACAGAAGTCAAGAACAGTCCTAAGAGAATTTATGTTTCGTGCAACCAGTCACGAAATTTCTTCTTTTAGGGCAAAAGGTTCTAAAGTTGCAATTGAGCTACAAGGATCTAACTGAAGTTGCTACGCGGCAAAGACTTGATGCTAATCACAGTTGCAAAAAAATGGAAAAACAGGCCTCAAATTAAAATAGCTTCACAATGCGAAAAAAAAAAAGGAGAGCACAGTTGCCAATGGAATTAGAATTACCTGCCGGTGACGGCGTAACGAGGGAGGCAAATGACCCATCTCTTCTTGACGATCTCCCTTTCCCGGCGTGAGACACAACCGACGGCTAGCAGAGACGAGCGGCTGGCAGACAGCCTTCTTCTTCAGCGGTGCACTATCTCTAAAGAGGGGAACGAAGACTGAAGCGCGACAACAGAAACGGCGGCGTGGCGGCTTTGCTAATAGCGGTGGCGATGGCGTTCCCTCTTGGCAACTAACGATGTAACCGACAGAAACATGGCGGCGTGATATCGTCCGGCCAACGTAAGCGGCGAAGACGGTGCCCTTTCGCCGGTGGCGGAATGACAGCAGCATAGAGTGGAGGCTGGGTTTTTTGTTGGTACCGTCGCATCGAAGGAGGAACAAAGAGGTCTGGCTTCCATTTCCTATGCTGTTTTGAAATTGAAATTAAAATTGAAGAAATAGAAGGAATGGATTGGTTTTTGTTTGATGGCTGGGTCGGTTGGGTTAGAAAGCTTGGTTTGTTGCTTTGGTTTGGTTGAAATTGGCTTGGTTTTGTTTGGTTGCTGATTGGTTTGGCTCAAAAGAGAGTGGTGGTTTGGCTTGGTTGATTTTGCCCTGGGTTTTGGTTTGATTGAGTGGCTTTTGTTTTTGGGATTGTGTTTTTGGGTTTGGTTTGGGTGATTCTTTATGATGGTTTTGTGGCTTAGTTTGGCTGTGGTTGGAAGTGAGTGATAGATTTAGCGGGAATAATCTTTAAAAACAAATGGTTCGCCTTTCTGGTTCAAATTTTATAGATGGCCACCATGTGTTTAAAAGCTTTTGTTGGAACTACCGAAGAGCTTCAGACACCAACTTGAAGTTTCCAAATCTGCAGATGGCCACCACCAAATGTTTTCTAGAGGACAAATGCAGCAAGATGATGTTTGTTGGTGAGCAATAAAATTGAAATGGTTGGCACAGCAAGGCCACCATAATTTTTCACAGCTTTTGATCTGTAATAGTTTCTTAGGGAAATTTCGCATAGACATATTGTTGCAGTAGTTTCTCAGGAGGAAGATTTTGTAGAGGTATTGTTGGAGGAAATTGTTACAGAGGAACTTTCAATTTTTCCTAGGAGAACCAGTTAATTTCAGTGGAATTGCAGAACATATTCGTAGTCATGGTTTTCCCCAAACCATAAACACGCGGGAGACAATTGCTTACACAAAAATATTTGCTCGAGCCTGATGGACCAAGTTAAGTCCATGAGTTCGGAGTGAGTCTAAGCCTTGGAGGAAGATAGTGGAATGATTCTTGGCCCAGAGGAATATGCTTAAGTTGGTTGAGGTGACTTTGCCGCCAATGTAGGAGATATTATTGTTTTATAGGAAAGCCTATCTGAAAATGCCAATTTTCCTAGAGGGATTGGTGCAGGAATAATCCAACACATCTATTCTGATGATCCGGATAAATGGGACATGTTGTTTTTGAGTTTTAGTAGCAGAAAAAGTCTCTCTCCACCAAGTTCATCCAAGGAAGAGTCCCTCAAGTACTAAACTTCGCCTTTTTCCCGCTAGAGCAACTCGTTTCCTAGATGAACGGTTATAAATACATGTTTGGCAACATATTGAAAAGCCCCTTCATTTTACATTATATCACACACCTATGGGGTGTTTTACCCTTTCTTCTTTGTCTTCTTTGGACGTTCTACCACTATTTTCTTTTATTTTCAAGCATTCCAGTGTAGTCTTTTCTTCATTAATAAAGTCATTTCATCATTGTTCTCGTGAATTGTTTAGCAAGGAACGAGGAACCTGTTACAATAGATTATGTCCCTTTGTCTATTTGTAATTGTCTGAAATGAAGATAGATTGAGTTATTTTGGTTTTGGAAAATCATAAATTCCCTGGCAAGCTAGCGATTAGGAAAAAGGGTAGCATTATTCTTCCTTAGACCAAAAAATAAGGAAACAACAACCTTCTAGTTTGTTACAATAGATGCCTATTTCGAAATGGAAGTGGGATCACATTATCATGGATTTTTTAGTCGGCTTACCGAAGACGTCTTCTGGATATGATTCCATCTGGGTGATCATTGACCGATTGAAAAAGTCGACACATTTTTTTCTTGTTAAGACGACATATGGAGCAGCACGACTAGCGAAGTTATATGTTGATAGAATTGTATGTTTACATGGTGTGTTAGTTTTCATAGTGTTTGACAGAAGACCTCAGTTTACATTGCAGTTTTGGCGTAAATTGCAGGAAGAATTAGGTACTCGATTGGACTTCAGTACCACTTTTCATCTTCAAATGGACAGCAGTCCAAGCGTATTATTCAGACTCTGAAAGATATGTTGAGAGCATGCGCTGTGGATTTTGATGAGAGTTGGGATTCCCATTTGCCTTTGGTCAAGTTTGCATATAATAATTCGTACCATTCGAGTATCGAGATGGAACCATTTGGAGCATTGCATGGTAGGAAGTGTAGATCTCCTCTGTATTGGCTGAGGCTGGTAAGAGAGAGCCCTTAGGAACAAATATTATTTTGGAAATGACTGAGAAGGTCAGGTTGATTCAGCAACGAATTTAGACTACTCAGAGTCATCAGAAGAATTACGTTGATCCAAAACATAGACCTTTAGAGCTTGTAGTTGGGGACCATATATTCCTTAAGGTATTGTTGATGAAGGGCATGATAAGATTTGGAAAGAAAGGAAAGTTGAGCTCGAGATTCATTGGTCCACTTGAGATAATCGGCCGCGTTGGAGTCGTTGCATATGAGCTAGTGTTACTGCTTCAGTTTTCTTCTGTCCATCCAGTGTTTCACATTTCACTTCTAAGGAAGTATGTTTCAGATATGTCTCATGTTTTGACACTATTTTAGATCTATCTCATGTTCTGGCATGACAGTCTGTTGAGTTTATGAACATTCTATCTTATGATGAGACTCCAGTCTGTATTATTGGCTGGCAGGTCAATAAACTCTGGAACAATGAGATCACTTCAGTGAAAGTTATTTGGAGACATCATTCAATTGAGAAAGCCAATTGGGAGGCCGAGGATGAGATGCGGTGCAGATATACACATTTGTTTGATTCTGCTGATTCATAGGTCAGTGTCTTCTGCATTATATGACTATTTTTGCATGTTCTGATCATTTATGCATATTTGCATATTTGAGTGAATTAGAACTGTCACGACCCATAGCGAGCACATGAACGGCGTACAAGGTGAACCATCTGTGGAAGCCCGACCCATCTCGCACAAGCCTCAAAGATCAGGACATATTACCCAATCACTCAGATTATTAAAACATTTAATATACAAAACGATATAAAAACATATACGACTTTATAAAAATAAAATGTATATAAGTATGCGAAAATCAATGTAACATATCTCAAAAGCCAAATGGCAAACCCAGTAACCCAACTACATTCCGATGCAGAGCTCTAACAAAACAAAAGATGCGAGCCCAGACAAAAGTGCATTACTAACCAAAAGATACCTCACTGGTATCTGGATGTTGAACAGTTGTCGAAGCCAAAATCTATGAACCTGTTTAATAGGAATCACGTAAACAGAGAAACAAAGGTGGTTAGGACCCAGTGAAAAATAACACTTTAGATTACCTCATATGTGCCTCACAAAAGACTATTTTGAGAACAGTTCAAAAATACCACATACAGGTATAATCAAGTATATACATATACACGTTATACCTATAATAGCTTTTCAAAATCATTTCGCAAAGGTTCGCAAACAAAGCAATCACATTCACAGAGGCGTATAAAACAATTTTCATTTTTCAGAGTCAAAACATATATACAGATATATGAGACCAAATCAAAGTTGTGCACCAAGCACTAATAACAGAGGATGTGGACTCTACCACTATCAATATCAAATCATGTGGATCAGAACACATGGCTACCAGCAACCCTGGTAGCTAGGCTTATCAAAGCGTTGGTATACCAATGGTCATATTTATCCTTGTAACGTAGGAGTCACATATCAAAAAATAGAAATCATACTAATATATATAGCATGAAAGCAAAGTATGCGTAGAAGCATCAAAATCAGAGAATATATATATATATATATATATATATATATATATCAGTTCCAAAATAGAATTCTGATTAATACACATAATCAGTTTATCATTAGCCAATCCTTAGATTAGTCAAATTTCAAGTATGTGCCAAGCACAACAAAAAAATATATACAGTTCGAGACACAACCTATATGTCTGAAGCTACTATTCACTCACTTGGAAATCCAAGTGCAATACACCCTTCAGGCCCCAATCACTGGTAGCTGGTCTCTCGAGCAAGAATAGGAAGCTGAATAAACAAACATATATCGATAGATATATCAGAGGCAAATCAAAATGTGGTACTGTGGCAATACCATATGCATGATGTGGAAATGCAGATGCGAACTCTCAAAAGAATCCCAGAAATCCATATCGAATGATAAACTATCATTCTGGATCCAACAATCTGAAATCTACGTAAAATTACAGTTTGGTCCCCAACCAGTATAAAATTACGTAACATCCCTGAAAACAAACTGGGATTACCAACTAGTCCTCCAAGTAGTCAGAACTCCCAAAAAAGACCCCAAACTCTTGGAAATCTTAAATATGCAAAGTTACAAAATTAGTCCCAAAGAACCACATCTTACTCGAGTAACACCAAGGCTTACTCGAGTAAGACACCCATCAGCTTACTCGAGTAAGCAACTCTGGTTACTCGAGTAAGACATGCCTCTGCTTACAAGTAAGTTAATCCGTTTACTCGAGTAAGACACAACAAAGATTACTCAAGTAAGCCTATGTGGTTACTGTTGACTCTCAGTTTTGATGATTTTAACAAAACATGTGAAAACGTTAAGTAATGCACATTGAAGCCAATGCTAAGCACGTTGTTGTATGATCAAAGCACGTTACATCCATTACAATTCACGTTGATCATACCAAATGAATTCTGGATTTTTCAGTTGAGGTACAAGTCGCGCAGCATAAGATACAAGTCACGTTGTCGAGCTGAACTAAGGAGGCAGTAGGTCTCTGAAATATACAAGGCGTGTTACACGAACCTCAAGTCACGATATATGAATGAAGTGCTCTCGAGATGAATTGTACTTGTGTACAAGTCACGTTGTAGAGTATACAAGTCACGTTGACGAGAATGAGCATCAGACTAGAAGTCGACTTACAAGCAATAGGAATCAACGTTGCATTCCACTTCAAGTCACGTTGTGAGTAAAGGAGTCACCTTTGAAAACATTCCTCAACGCATGTTGCAAGCCGATGCATGTCACGTTGAAGTAGGTGATGTCAGCATCTAACAAGTCGGCACCTCAGGATTCAAATTTGAATATTCTCTGACATCTAACGCATTCACGTGAAAGAATCAAAGGAGTGATCTTTGGAGATCAACAACGCACGTTGAAGGATGAAGTACCATATGCAACGTACACTAAGGCATGATCAATGCACGTTGCAAATGGACACAAGTCACATTCTAAGAAGAAACTTTCCAGGTGAGCATTCTGATGGAGACTCAAGTCACGTTGCATAGATACAAGATACATTACATTGTGCAACATTTGAGGCCGAAGCATAAGAGTTGGATGCAAGACACGTTGAATGAAAGCAAGTCACTTTGTACGTCAATGGGACATTTACAACGCACATTGCATAGGATACAATGCATGTTGTACATGATGATGTCATCAAAATCAGAATTTCTTTCTCATCTCTTAACGGCTATTTCGAGTCTCACAACGGCTACAGTTTGGAGTTTACCTATAAATAGTGGTATGCACTTCAGAGACAAAAAGAGAACGCATTGAGAGTGTGACAAAGCTTTGATAATTTTATTCTCGACTTTCTCTCTCTAATTGTTTTCAAGTTCTTACACCATAACTAAACTTTTGTGTTACTATTTGCTTTGAGATTTGGTGTGAGAATATCATTCTTGTTCTGTGAAACTTTTTGAAATCAAGTTTTGGTTATAAAGCTTTTGGGTAGAATAGGTTTGCTTGTTTGCTGCCTTTGAAAAACAAATGGTTATTGGTATTCTTGTTGAGCCAGTTAAAAACAAGTGGTTGTAAAGGTTTTCTTGTGAGCCTAAAAAATAAGAGGTTGTAACAGTTTGCCTCCACCCGCAAGTGAGGAAGAGATA
>CAODLS010095092.1:0-10822 GCA_948243855.1 Flueggea neowawraea | reverse complement strand
CTCTCAGGCTCGAGACGAATCCTACCAGTCCTTCTTAGGCCTAGTGTTTTAGATTCAGACTCCACAACACCTTGTGAGTCATCTTGAATCGTTATTCCATCTTCAGTGGCTATTTGTGGTTCTCTTATTTCCTCTAGGAGTATTTACTCCCACTATTTTCTTTGGAAATAAACTGTTCTTTTAAAAAGATTCCAGTTCGAGCAACAAACACTTTGTTCTCAGAATGGTTATAGAAGTAGTATCCCCTTGTTTCCTTTGGATACCCCACAAATATGCATTTATCAGATTTTGGTGCTAACTTTTCTGAAACTTATCTTTTCATAAAAGCTTCGCATCACCAAATCTTAAGAAAAGATATTATAGGCTTCTTACCATTCCATATCTCATATGTTGTCTTTTCAACCACTTTAGATGGAATTCGATTAAGTATGAATGCAACAGTTTCTAAGGCATAACCCAAAAACGAGATTGGAAGATCTGTTTGACTTATCATTGATCGAACCATATCTAATAGTGTTCGATTTCTCTTTTCATACACACCATTCCATTTAGGTGTTCCAGGAGGAGTAATTTGTGAGACAATCTCACACTCTTTAAGATGATCATCAAACTCTTGGCTTAAATATTCTCCACCACGATCAGATCAAAGTGCTTTGATATTCTTGCCAAGTTGGTTTTGTACTTCACTTTTGAATTCCTTGAACTTTTCAAAGGATTCAGATTTTTGTCTCATAAGATAGACAAATCCATACCTACCGAAATCATCAGTGAAGGTAATGAAGTACAAATATCCTCCTTTAGCACTTGTACTAAAAGGTCCGCATATATCAGTATATATTAGTCCTAATAGATCATTGGCCCTTTCACCTTTGTGTGTAAATGATTCTGTGTCAAATGATTGAAAATCAAATGAGTCAAATAATCCATCTTTATGGAGTTTTGAGATGCGTTTCTCATTTGCATGGCCCAAACGACAATGCTAAAAGTAGGTTTGGTTTAAATCATTTGATTTTAATCTTTTATTAATGTTATAGACGTGCTTGTTTTGTTCCAAGTTTAAAACATAGAGACCAAATGATAGTGTCGATACACCACAAAATATGTCCCCATGATAGATGGAAAGATTATTATTCTCAATAATAAAATGATATCCATCATTGTTTAAAGAAGAAACGGAAATAATGTTCTTACTCATAGTAGGAACATAATAATAATTAAACAATTGAAAACAAGTCCATTAGACAAAGTCAAACTATAAGTTCCTACAGCTAATGCAACAACTCTTTCTTCATTGCCCACTCATAGGTCCACTTTGCCTTTCATCAATGTTTTACTATTTCTCAACCCTTTTGAGCTCCACATCCAGTATCAAATGAGGAGTTAGTAGACATATCAATTTTTATAACAAAAATACAGAAAGTGGAAGTCTCACTTGCCTTCTTTATTTCTTCCAAGTAGAGTTTGCAATCATTCCAATGTCCAATTTCATGGTAATGGAAACAAGCTCCCTTCTTTTGGTTTGGTTATCTTTGGCTTAGGCTTGGGCTTGGATTTCCTTTTGATCTTGCCAACACACTTTGGCTTAGCCTAGCCTTGTCCTTTCCCTTTTGAACCACAAGAATGTCATTGGTCTTTAATTGTCAAGAACCTTTCTTGACGGGATAACTCTTGGCACATTTCCTTGAGATGCCTCATTATTTCAATTGCATCTATAACTTCAAATCAAACTCATAACCATAGAGTCAAGCGTGTGGCAACTGTCGAGTCATATTTATGCTTCTCATAAGCATCCTCTTCTGCTCGAGGGGCATTGGATGCGGTTTCATTGGGGATCGCTGTATCTAGGACATACCTCTTCCTGTCTTAAGAAAAATTCTTAAGTTTCGTGATCAATCAAGGAAGTTTAGCCCCAACCAATTTCTTCTTCTCAAGGATCTATCGCAATGTAAAGGTTGATGTGTTGCTGTTTATTGCCATTATATCTACTCGCAAAGTTGTAATAAGAAGTATTTGAAAAACTCCCACTAAGTTTAACATCTCCAAAGTTAAAACAAGTAGTGGGTATAAGATCTGTATTTCACTCAAAGTTATGTCAATAGTCCATAACCTTAGCTATTTAGGTAGAAAATCTTTCAATTATATCGTATATAACTCTTGTATTTCTAGGGATTTTGACATCTCATGTCCCGACATATAAATCCCTTTTATGCCCTAGGCCCAAAACCGTTTTGATAGTCATGTTAAGTCAAACCATAACCAATTGTAGATAACCGTTATCTACCCATTGCCTCACTAAAGTAATCGGGTCCACCCTACGGAGGCAGAAACTACAACACTGATGAACAAAACATTGACAGGTATTGATTATGGGAGGCATTTTTTTGACTTACTATTTTGTAGGGATCGTGTTTGTATTGTGGGATAAAACATACAATCAATCATGGCATATATAACATCACATGTATATATAAAACATAATGTAAACGTGTCATGACAAAACCCAAATCTAAGTTGACTTTTTCATAAGCCAACGTGAAAGATCAGAGTTAACCTAGGGTGTTCTTCGATCTTCATCGCAACGAACGACCTCCATCTTCTTTTACAAACAATATATATATATATACTAATCCTGTTCTAAAAGAAATAGACATAGTCGCCAAAAACGACATGCATGTCGTATTTGAAATAAGAACATAAGGCCAACCCTTGCAAAACTTTAAATCCAATCACATGGGTTTATTGGGCTATGTCATTCACCATGCACATTGAATCATCATTCAATACAATCATAATCCAATTATAAAAATATTTAATCAAAAATATATTGATTAAGCGTTGGGTGTGTTTAAGCGATTTTCGCAAGCCGGTTGCGGAGAATGTTTATAATTCGCATTGCTCATGAAACGAGGTGCTAATTTTAAAACTCTAATATGTATTAATCTCATTAATACCTGAATCTCATAATCACATTATGATTCAGCTCATTTATAATCACATTATAAAAACTGCATATACAAAAACCTAATTGGCTTTCTAGGTGAATCTTAACATCCTATGTAAGTTCAACATTCATTCCGCCTTTAACATATAAAACCAATTTTATCTTGCTAAATTAAACCCTAAAAAAGGGTTATTAATATGGAAACAATAGCATAACAAGGCAGAATATATCATAAATGTCAATTATATCATATATAAAAGAATTATATATGTTGATGGTGCAACTGGCTCTGATACCACTGTTGGGCTCTATTATGACATTCATAAGCAATCATGGCAACGGAAATAAAAAAAATTTTATGCCTTGAATTCCCCCAAGGACCCATGCATATCAACATATATAATTAAGGTTAGAATATTTACCTTTCACCAATGCTCGATTGTCTAGTTGTATGAGACGATGGTGTAGCTTTTAGCATAAAGAACCCGAATCACCTTGTGGAATCACGTTATCTTTGCGCGAACGTGGCTAGAGGTATTCATACGAACGAAATTACCTTGAATTGATTGTAGTGTACTAGCACTTCTTTTAGAATCGCTACTCTAAAGCTCACAAAATAATTTTCTCTCTTTGAAAGTGGCACTCTCAAATTCGGCTATGCCTTTTAATAATGGCAAGGTGTGCAACCCTATTTATAGGCATATGAGGGGACCTAAATAGGCAGCACAATGGGGCCAAAATTTCCCTCTCCTAGCCCTACTAGGAATTGGCCTTTTCCTTTATTGGAAGAGGTGTGCCGAAATTCCTCTCCTAGTCACACTAAGATTTGTATTTCTTGTCCTACAAGAATAAATACTTCCTAATTAATTTTATCACATACTAATTAGGATTTTATTTTCCTTGTCATACAAGAATAAAAATTCTAATTAGTTATGAACTCCTAATTAATTAATACATGTGCCAAAATACTCCTTGTCACACAAGGATTGTGATCCCTAAAAAATAGGATTGAAGGCCAAATTTCTCCCTTCATTTTTAGGGTTGTTGCGCCGAATTTTCTCATGGGTCTTATTAATATTATTGGCCTTTTAATTAAATGATACATTACCATAAAATAAATCACACACACATGGGCCAAATTATGTCATACATAATTAAATAATTATACCCACGATAATTGGTGATTCATATTAAAAGCCCATTACATTAATGGACTATGTATTAAATCTTATTTAATACAAAAATTATGAAACCCTGAATTATTATTGATTAATCAAATTAACCATCTTAATAATTCAATCATCACTAAGAGAGAACATTTTGTAACCAATCCAATTCGTTTTTGTGTGTGACTCAATAGGCCCACTCGAAATTGGCAATGGGCCTTGTCCCAACCTTTGGGCCCAAAATCCATAAACGGTATCTAGTAATACATTATGGCAACCCAAAAATGAGTAGTTGTTGGTGATCTGAGTTAACCTTTCACAGTCTGATATTTAGTCATTTTGTCACCCGATATCTCATCTAAGCATAAGGCATGGTCACATGTCAACCTTATATTGCTTAGCATGTTTCTTGATCTCGAGTAGATTGATATAATAAATGTCATTGATAAACTCCTTTATCAATTCACTTGAGTATGCATACATTCCATCAATTCTACTCATCAAGTGGCCAAGAGATATCACTCTTCATAAGAGGAACAAATCCATCAGTCTGACTATCACTCCTCTACATGATTCATGACATATCCAATCATAGCCTTTATTGTTACCTTGTTACGGATAACGTTTGACTAAGTCAAAACATCTGATTCCTCATGTAGGAGTCGATAGTGAGTTTCAGTCAGAGGACTCAAACATCACCACTGCATAAAAGCTACTTTGTGACAACGATCCACGAAGTGATTTCATAGCAGGACAGTCCAATACATGTGCCCCAACATACATCTATGTTCTAAGTTGATATCTCATATCCATAATCAGTAAAACGTGATTATCCACTTAGCGACATACTAATCTCAATTCATCATCATTCCCATGATAATGATCGATTAGAGACATTTCGAATAGTATTCCTTTTATCCTTATGGTTTTACTATCAAGTCACATACTTGATGGAATAAGGAAGAATGAAAAATTCATGGAGTTTTATCTTCATAAAACAGATAATATTTCATAGAAATAAACTGCCTCTTTATTAAATAATTAAATGACAATGTACATCAATTATTGGACTAGTGCACAATTATAACACTCGGAATCACCCGAAATTGCCCAAAACTGAAGTGATTCATACCCATTTTATTCCAAAACCCTAATATACACAATCTTACAAAAATCATGAGGAAATAAAGGGTTAAAAACTCAATCTTACCTCAAGAGACCCAAAGGAAGTGTTGAAGAACAACTTGAGAGAGTTTGAGAGCTTCTGGACGAAGAGAAGTGGAGTAAATTGCCGGATTCAGGTAGGTTGGGCTTCTTAAATATGAAGAACACCAAAACGCATCGTTCCACTTCTGCACAGATAACTCGAGTAATTCAAGGGTTAACTCGAGTTATATGGACCTTAACTTACTCGAGTTGTAGTTCAAGACAACTCGAGTTGTATAGGGGTCACACAACTCGAGTTATCTCTCTCACTAACTCAAGTTATCAACTCTCAAAACTCGATACTCTCAAGATTCAACAACCGCAACCCAAACATGTTCATCCTAATATAGAATCAACAACCGACGCTATAGGAAATATAGCTGAAGCGGGAGGGATATTACACATATATATAGAAATATGTTTTGTAATTCATATACTTGGTTTAATAAATGTTTTAAATGAATGAAATGGGTAGATGGTCTGATTATCCGAGGCTTGTGCGAGATGGGCAGGCCTATGGTTCAGTTCGCCTTGTACGCCGGTCATGGTTCAATCTGGGGTTGTGACAAAAATGTTTGTGGCATTTTCTTTTTTCTTTTTGGAAAAAAATATGATTCTTTTATTGCAAAAAAAGATATTTACAACTCTATAAGTCGACCATCTGCCCACTATACATAGACCATATTGATCATAGACCATCTCTCCCTATACAAACTAAAAACAAAAAGATGCATTTTCCTTTTCTTTCTGCACTAACTAGATTCTGTACATTGTCTCCAAGATTTTGGCAAGAATAATAAACTAGTCATAAAAAGAAAACATGTTAACAATAGTGATCATCTTAGCATATTTGAAGAACCTGGACATTAACAAAGAAAAAAAATTGCAGCGAAAGAGTTTTTGGTGCTGGTGCAAAAATACACCCAACTGATATGTTTTCATTAACATATAAACTTGTTTCATTAACATCACAAGTTAAAAGTACAAAAGAGTATGGTTCATCATACTTAGATTACTTGCTGCCATACCTATAAACATAGCTATCAACAACTGAAACAAACTAAAAAGCAACTAAGTTATGTTCTAGTTACAACAATCAAATGGATAACAATTATAGCAAGTTGAGATGAATCGAGGTGGGCACAGATGGATGCATATGGAGACATATGGACACAATTGGAATTCAGATGCACAAAAGTCATGACTTCAACAATCCTCATTGACTTCAATGCTTCTAACACCAATTCTCCTTCTCAAATCTTTGAACCTGCTTATTTAATGCTACAATTCCCAATATTTAAAATTCTAGGGAATACTTGAAGTCTGTGGAGTCTTAACATTGCTAGTTATAGTCATTCGTATAAACATTAAGTTCAGTCTATGTGATCTTTTCCTAAGCATCATGGAAAGATCATTCATTAGCACTACTAGTGGCAGTAAGAGCAGAGGATTTTTTAGTCACAGGTGCCAAATCAAGATTTAAAACACCAAAGTGAAACTAAATTTGTTCAAACCATTATGTGAAATTAAGCCCATTAAACTTAATCCTAGACATAGCTTGCAAATGAAGTGCAACAGAACCAAATATTGCAAAAATTCAAATGCTCATCATTAATACAGATTCAAACAACATACAACAATACATGTATATTGAAAGTTCTCCTTTCGACAAACTAAACAATATACAAATAACAATAATTAATGCTTAATAATAACATAATTGGTAATTACAACAATCATGTTCACGAATATAAAATGACATGATCACCTTTGAGTAATCTTAAATATTTTATAAATACGAACTTCAGTGTGCCCACTACATATATGATCATGTCATCTATTAGCATCACATAATCACGGGTAACTAAAATATATTTAATTTGATATCCATAAACACTTTCTAATTTGGTCACTTTGGTTACTAATAAATTACTTTAATATGAATATCAAATTAAATAATATATTCCCATTTCAATACACAACAAATGGTTAAAACAAAGTCAGTAATCGTCATTTGACAAATTTATAATCGTAAATCACACAGGTCACAATGTATTATAACCATAAACTTGTATACGCATAGCGGAAGTTAAACACTAAGTATGAAATAGTAACTTCAATATTTCATATCAGTAAGTCATATAAATTACATGCCAATGTAAACTTCCCAACATAAAAATATATATTACTGTAAAAGTCAAACACAAAGATTTTTGAAACAACCACAATACATACTGATCCATTCGAACTATTTCCAGACAAAAGCCAAATCATACACTGATGTGCTAATTAAATTACAGTAGCATAATAATATAAGGACACATATAAGTCATCATTATAAGGAAAAATTAAGCCATAATAATAAATACTGTAATGTCTGCCTAAAAGGATCTAAATTTATTACTTCTTAAAATCGTTAATGGCTACTGTTAATGCCAATTCAATTTAAGGCAATGAAGCAATTAAAATGTTTAATCATTATGAAAATTTGCTGTGAGAACAAAATGGAACCGAATTAAAGTTGGCTATTACTTGCTGTAATTCATGTCATTATGAAGTGGAGTGGACTATTATGAATTGGAACCAAAACTGGAACCAGTGGATTGTTACTTGTTCTCTAAATGAATGGAGTCCCGCGGTTGCCAAACTTTGCGCCTAACTATTCAGATCAGTGGCGAAAATTTTCGCCGTTGTTGGACTGACTGAAGTGGCGAAAAAAATTTCAAGAGTTATGATGCAATGTTAGTAGCGAATTTATTTTCGCCATTGACCTTTTTTTTTTTCTTTCTGGCTGGCCATTGATGTACTAAGTTAGTGAGGAACTCAGGTTTGGTCATTTGCAGATTAAAAAGAAAATTAAACACTTGCAATCCATATACTTTGTAGCTAGCATCAACCAGCTAATACTTCATTATTATTATTTTTCACGATGTAGACCCATAAACAAAAATCATCCATGGAATAAGGCCTTATACCAGTATTACTGCTTGCTGCAATCAGTAGGCATGAAAGACACGGTCTTCTCCTCAAGATCATACCCTACAAGATAGTCCATTTGAGACAAGTTCCCAAAAATATTAAACCCATCCGAGGCTACCATATTCAAGCACACAACACCTTCTTCCACTTTGATGAACGTGTTCGCAGCTTGCAACTTCACATCCGCATTATTGCCAAAATGAAATGTGATAACCGGAATATTAATGTCAGTTGCATACCGGAAACATATCTCAAAAAGTCCGCTGGGATCGCTCACCCGTTCCGCGTTAACTGCTTCCTCCAATGCCGATTCAATTTCAGAAAATACATCAGACCGAAGCAACGTTAAAGTTGTTCCGGAATCTATAATGATGTTACCCTTTTCAACATTCCCGGTGAAGGAATCTCTATATGCCACTTTCTTGCTCCCGATACTTATTGCTTCTAATGTTAGAAAATAATAAATATCAGGCTCTTTGGCAACAAGGGGAGTTGAAACCACATCAGGACCAGAAACAACACCATCTGTGCCGAATTTAATCTTGCTTGTGATATTGTCTGATTCTTCGGATTGATGCACCAAACAGTATGAGAATTTGCCATTGATTTTGGAACCCATTTGAGAGATTAAAGAGAGGGTACCTCTTCCGAGGCCAACTATACCGGAGCCCGCCTCGTCGAATGACCCGCCGTTTCGGACACCACAACCGAACGCAACTTGGTGAAAATAAACCGGAGGGTCACTACCAATGGTGAATTTCTCGAAAGCGAGGTCACCATCGGTGTAGGATTGGTCTCCGTAGGAATACGTATATCCGCAAGTCCTTTTGTCCGGAGAACATTGTCGCATGTTGTCCTCCAAGGCATTGCAAAATCTAGTCCCGCACAACATCTTGAGGAATGATGAGGATTGTCTCGGATCGAAAATTGGAGATTTTTGAACGTAACATAAGTCACAAGGTTGGCATTGAACCCATATTAGATCACTTCCGGTATCGGCTATTGCAAGAACTTTAACCGGTGGGGTTCCAATGGATAATTTCATCAAGTATTCTCCATTGCTCGCTACAATCTCCGACTGTGTTTTAGTTCTTGAAACTGTGTTCGGGTTTAGACGTATAGTGCGGGATATTGATCGACGAAACATATTTTGTAGCCGATCAAGGGAAGTGTGATTTGGGTTGTAAAGTGGAGAAAGAGGAGAATCACGGTGTATGAGATCTAAGGTGAAGCCATGATTGGTAGCATCAACAAGTGAAAATGTGAGAAGGCTGATGAAGAAAGTAATCATGGAAGTCATTTCTTAATCGTGATATAGATAGGAAGAGTGATTCAAGGATAGTAAGAAGTGAATGAAATGAGTCAATTTATAGATAATTAGAGGAGAAACCGAAAGGAGCAAGTGGTGTGAGCTGAAATTGCAAGGATTATGAGCGGGGATTCACATTATTGCATGTTTGGTACGTGGTTTGGAAAGTTGTGCATCATTCTTTAACATTTTGTAACGGTTGGCGCACTTTTGACTATCATTCCAAGTAACCTTCTAAAGTTATGCCAACTTCAATTTAATGAAGGCAATCCATTCATGGGGCTCTTTTTATGTAATTGATGTATTGCATGATTATGGAGTTTATTTCTCTTTCCCTTCCTTTTGTCTGAACATATGAAAACGGTTGATATCGAATAAGATTTGAAGTATGTGGAATCTTCTAATTAATCTATACTTAGTTTTCACCATCGCACAATGCCGCAAGTTTGAAAACGATAAGGTTTTATAGAATTTTACTATATAATAATATTTTATCGGATGTCTCGAAAGAATACAAAAATGATACAAAGAAATCATTAGTATAATATGTTATAAATTTTTTTAATAGTAAAGAAGATAACGATTTTGAAATACTGAGCGAGACACAATGAAATTTTGTGCAGTAGAGGAAGAGAAAGGCAAGAATAACATTAGGGTGAAATAGAATTAAGGATAAAAAGGTATTAAAATAATAAGTTAGGGTATAATTGACCTCAAAAAAAAATTTCTTCGCTCCCTCCACCAAATCCACGATAACATTCTAGATTGAAGTGTTACTAATCTCATCAATTTTAATACAAATATTAAACCTTCAAAACTCTCTAAAATCCTTCAAAACCCTTCTATCAATCTATTCCATTCGTTTCAAACAACTGTCAATTTTTTTAAACCTCATATAACTATTTCATTTCAATCAAAACACCTCTTCCAAATACATTGTTATAAGTTGTCGTCAGCAATCAACATATGGTTGTCTTGCCTTTGTTTATGCAAAAGCATCATCCAAGTATCGAGTTTCAAAGAATGTAAATCCCTCATCGTTGTAAAATTCTAGCATTTTGAGAAAATATGATCTCGGAGCATGCTAAAATATTGTTTCCTTATTTTTGAGAGAAATGTAGCCCTTAAAGAGAAGAGAATTCAACTATTCAAGCATGTCAAGAATTGTAGTTTTTATAAACCGTATTTAAGATTGTGAGCAACCTAACTTCGTTTGAAATC
>CAODLS010095021.1:0-11037 GCA_948243855.1 Flueggea neowawraea | reverse complement strand
GCATATAAATAGACGTTTGAAGTCATAAGGTAAAAAGAAAAATCTTTGAGAGTGTCTAAAAGCCTTGAAAATCTTCCCATTGCAATTCTTACTTTGTTCTTGAATACTTACATACCAACTAATCTGTAGATTTACTATCTTATCACTGAGTTGGTTGAACAACATTGTCATTTAGTTAAGAATAGTATTGTACTCGAACTTTGTTTGTAAAAGCTTGAGAAAAGAATAGGTTTGCCTTGTTTGTTACCTTGAAAAACAAAGGAGTGTGGTTTTCTTGTTTTGACCAGCAAAAATCAAGGTGTAAAAGGTTGTCTTGTGATCCTGAAAAACAAGAGAGTGTAAAAGGTTTTACCTCCACCTGAAAGTGAGGAAGAATAGTGGATTCAAACTCTCTCGTGAACTAGAGGAGTGGACGTTGGTCAAAGAGGACCAAACCACTATAAATATTGGGCTTTGTTTCTCTATCCTTTTACTCCTTAATTTTTGTTCTTTATTAAGTTGTAGTGTTTTGGATTTTGCTACTGTTTTGATTTGAAAAATATTTGGAAAAGCTTTTCAAGATATTATTTTTTATCATGAAATCCAATTCACCCCCCTCTTGGATTGCCATATTGGGATTTCATGCTCAACTCAAGAGGGCCGAACAATTGACAGCCTTAGGGGCCACAAACAGTACCTGACACCCTAAAGGTCTCAGAGCTGTGACAGACAGAACTAATCAAATGGTATACCTGCGAGCATTGCAGTCCCCGGGCTCCAGCAAAATATACCCGCCAGACAACAATACAATTTACTATAGGCGAATGAGCAATAACACAGACCCAACAGATATATTATACCTCGTATAATATAATAGCAGATAATAGTCACTATGACATATAATATCAGACAGAGGCCTGTAGGCATAGCATAGTATAGTAAATAGACAATAGCCACTATAGCATATAATATCAAACAGAGGCCCATAGGCATAGCATAGTATAGTAAACAGACAATAGTCACTATGGCATATAATATCAGACAGAGGCTCGTAGGCATAACATAGTGTAGTAACAGAGTATACATATACAGAGTATATAACAGAGGTGGATAGGGATCATAACAAATAGATAACAGAAGGGGACAAAGCCACCCATTTCAATCAAATAGAGCACATGGTCTGGCCAGACGCACGTCTACCATATTACCCTGGTAATTGGGCCTTGACAGAACATTGGTATACCAAAGGCTATGGTACCTCGTAGCAAGGTGTCCCTAATCCCAACATATATATATATATATATAACAGACGGTATAGAGACGTAGAAATTATTTACAGATGGTATGTGCGTAATTGTACATACATCATATATATATATATATATATATATATGTGTGTGTGTATATATATATATATATATATATACATATTAACAGAGGCAGGAAATATGTATTATGTAACATAATACCATATTTTAAATTATCAGACGTAGTACATATTACTTACTAAACAGATATCGTATTATCACAATATTTATTCTAACATAAATAGTGATAATAACGATAACATAAAATATAATAAATGTTATCAACCATATGTATAGCAGACAGTCATTCAACAGAGTTCATTTCCAAAGAGTATATGTAATTATTATTACATCTCAGAATCAAAAACTAAGTGTGGTTATTAATCACATAATTCAATTATTAATAACCAGACTGTTATTAAACCGATTTCAAATTTATACCTAACATATCAAAAACAAATAATTTTCAGAAGACACAACCTATGTGTCTGAAGTCGACATCACACTCACCTGGACGCTGAGCCAATACTCCAAATCACAGTCCACCGGTGAATGATTGGTCGCCTCGAAAGTCAAACAGAGCTGACAACAGAAACATAGTACAATAGACTCAGATAGAGTGACTGTGGCATGACAGAATATGTATCTAAAGCAAATGCAAACTAAGACGTTATTGGCATCAGAAATTCTATTGTGATCTAAGATCTAGCGCTCACGGCACAAAAATCCAAATCTATGTAAAATTATGAATTAGTCCCAGACTTTTATAAAATTACACTTTAGTCCCCAAACCTCATAAAATTACAAACTAGTCCCTCAAGTTCGAGAATATACAAACGACTATTCCAAGTAGTCAGAATTTCCAAAAGAGCTTTCGAACTCTCCGAATCTACGAATTTAGCTCATTTCCTAGAAATTACAAAATGACTCCCTAATTTCCCAAACTTACAAATATGATCCAAACTTTTCAAAATTACAAATCTTACCCTCAATTTTCTAAAGTTACAAATCTAGACCTAAGTTTTCAAAAACTACAAATCTGGAGAAAAGCTTTTCAAAAATTACAAAACTAGGCTGAGGCAAAACTTTATTCTAAAAAATACCGAACTCTCGATTCGGCCGAAAAAAATCGAAACCAAATATACCTATTGGTTTCTCTCAACCTCAGGAACATTAATCCATCAACAATTTCCTCAAACAAATAACAAGATCATCAGAAATCCACCAAACCCAAAACTACCCCTAGCCATGTCAAGAACTCATCGATTCTTCTGATTTCAAGCTAGATTTATGTTAATATAATCTCCAACAATCATAATCTAACAACCTATAACATCCATTTCAACAGAATCATGCAAAATCCGAAAACCATTTCATTTTCGGCCTAAAACCCATTTCAGAAATTAAATGCATGAAGTGGATGAAAGGGAGAGATTAGAACTAAAATCTTATCTCTAGAGATGTGCAGGAACATTGGAGAACCAATGAGAGGCAAAAAGAAATGATCTGAGAGAGTGAGAGTGTGAGAAATGAGAGTTTCAGACAAAATTTACGCATTTTAAACGACCACGGATAGAAATGTACTGTTTTGATATTTTCAAAGGCAACGTGCGTTATTTTGCAATGCAACATACGTCTTGGTGTTACAACGTACGTTATAAAGTGTACAATGTACGTTTTCATGGTCACAAATGCTTTCAGTAGCTTCTATTTCAAAAACGTAACTTCACGACGTATGTCTCAAACTCACAACATATGTTGATCATCTTCCCTTCCAGATAACGTACGCCATTTTACCACAACATAGGTTATGCAAGAATTCCAGTTAACGTACGTTTCACAATTCCCGACGTACGTTGGCATGCTCTAGATAGCATATCTCAACTTCCTTTGCTTCCAAACACTTGTCGAATCATTCCCGATGTCCGACAACACCGAACCTTACAAAAAGTAACATCTTTCCAATATCTGAACTTTATCTCGAACATTCGAGAATCAAATCACACTAAGACCATTCGAAATCGAATGACGTTCCATCGGAGACCTTGTCGGAACTGGTCAGAACACTACAGAGAAATTTCATCAGAGCGGACGGGGTATTACAGTAATGGTTGTTTGGGGAAATATCAATCAATGCAACTTTAACATGCTCCCTCTTGAAGAGTGTTGCGGGATAAGAAATCTGAGGCTTGTGTTCACGGAGCACCACTTTCAGCTCTACCTTATGCTCCTCCCTTACACAATCATCCTCTTGGCTCATAAAGATGGCATGTACACTATTTTTGGGATTTGGTTCGTTGTTGCTCAGTCCCAGTTTCCTCTCTAATAGCAACTGGGATATTTGCCCAATCTGATTCTCCATATTGTAGAGAGATGCTCTTTGATTTTAAATCAACATCCCCTGGTTAGACAAGGTTGACTCTATCTGTGTAAACCTCTTTTCAGAAACTTCAATGTACTTGCTCATCAACTCCTCAATTTTGGTTTCACTGACTGTTGTGGCTACTGAAATTCAGGTGGTTAATTATGTCTCTGTTGATTCTAACATCCCTATGAAAAGTTCGGGCGATTCCTCCACCATGAATTATAAGTGTTACTATAGGGGTTGTTCTGAGAATTGCTCTAGTGACCCATATAATTCACCTGTTCCACACAATTCTGGGTCCTTAGCCCTTAGTCGCCTCATCACTCCCTGCCTGAGCTACTTGTTGTGCCACAGACAGTCCATCAATCTTCTTGCTTATAGCCTCAACTTGCATAGCTAGAGCCGTCACTGCATCTACATTGTACACCCTAACTGGCTTACTTGGCTTGGAACGTGCTGTGTGCCACTAATAATTCTTCATAGCCATCTCCTCTATCAAATCCTAAGCAACATTGGGTGTCTTGTTATTCAGGGTACCTCCTACTGCAGCATCAATTGTCTATCTAGTACTGTGGTTCAGACCATTGTAAAAAGTCTGAACCTATAGCCATGTCAGTAACCCATGATGTGGACATCTCCTAAAAAACTCCTTGAACCTCTCCCAAGTATCATAGAGAGATTCTAACTCAAGCTGTGCATAGGAAGAGATGTTGTTTCTCAACTTTGCAGGTGGAAAGTATTTCAACAAAAAAATTTATACCATATGATCCTAAGTAGTAATCGAACCCCTTGGCAGAGAATTAAGCCACTGCTTTGCTCTAGCTTTGACTGAGAATGGAAAAAGTCTCAACCTTATTGCATCATTGATGGCTCAATTGATCTTGAAAGTGTCATGAATCTCCAAAAAGTTGGCCAAATGAGCATTTGGGTCCTCATCCTGCAACCCATCAAACTGCGCGAGCTGTTGCACCATCTGAATAACATTTGGCTTGATCTCAAAATTATTGGCTGCAACAGCTGGTCTCACAATGCTAGACTCAGTCCCGATCAAATTCGGTCTAGCATAATTTGACATCGTCATTGGCTAACCCAATGGATTGACTGGTCCTGCCCCATCGATAGGTTGTCCTCCTCCAGCTTGATTATTCGGCTCCATTTCTATCTCTCTTGCTCTGTCTATCTCCTCGACCTTTTCTTGTAGTCTATTTCTAAGTGTCTGCAACGCTGTTCGTTCAATCTCAGGGTCTGCTTCAACTAACTTAGAAGGATTTCCCCTAGTCATGCACTAACAACAACCTGCACCTATCAACACAAACAAACCCAAACGTAATTCCAAAACACAGTTTAAAGCAAAATAACAATAGAAAATGTGAAGCAAACAAAATAAATAAAACAAAAGAAATTAAATAGAAACAAGAAAAATAAATGGCTAAATTAACAAAGATTAAGCTTTCCTAATATCCTAGTCCCCGACAACGGCGCAAAAAACTTTGTAGTGTCCATTTACACCTACAGACTCAAGTAAAGTTCACTTATCGACTATAGTATGTGGGCCTGAGTACCGAGTGTCGTATCCCACAGAGACTACGATTACTAGTTACTCGCTCTCACTTTGTTATCTAACTGACAAATCAATGTTCTGAACAATAAAAATAAAGGAACTCAACTCGAGAACAAACACAACACAATGAATAAGATAGAGGTAGTCAATGGGAAATGGAACCTAGATACTGAATCCCCCTAAACCAAACTAAGTGACAATGTCTCGTTATTCAAACAGTTATTCGATTAATTGGACCATTGAAATTCCTACAATATGTTAACCTCTCTCTCGAGTTAGCTAACGTCTAACGACTAGGTTGATTAATTAGAATTTGTTCCTAAATAAAACACCTAACGTTGCTTTACTGTATTGTGAATTTCTCTATTAGGTTTGACCCTAATCCGGAGGATTTATGTCGACTTATCTCTAGATTTGCATGCAAGTCCTCTAAATTATCAACGATCTATCACACAGAGAATCTCTCGATTACTCATGTATGAGTCACTATTGGAATCGAAAGGCTAGCAACAATCAATTCAACAATTTGACGAATCCTAAACCATAATTGAGTCTCAATTCCATAATAAAACTCAATTAATAACAAAACCCAACAATCACATAGTCAATATATGGTTCATCATATCTAGATGCACAAGTATTTAGTTCGTACTAATTGAGAGAATAACAACAAGATAGAAAGAGAATATAGAGAAAGAAGAAGAACCCATGACAAATCCTTCAATCCTTCGCATAATTTCTTTGATCTTGATGCAAGATGAGTTCTCCTTGAGTTTCGATGTTTTCTGACCCCAAACTAGGTGTATTTTGTGTCTCTAAGTCAGCTCCCCTAATTAGTGTTTCGAAACCCGCTTAAATAACACGAATTAGGTATTTTAGGAAAGACACGACCATGTCTTTCATCTCTAACCCGTGTCTTCAAGAAAATCACCAAATCCGCGAAAAAACCCAAGACATAGACACGTAATTGCTGACCGTGTCTTGAAACTGATGTCTTTGTCTTGGCAGAAATGGTTGTGTCTTGGTGCAAATGGTGAGAAACGTGTCATTCTTGCTCTGTTCAACCTCGTTCTTGCTCCATTTCATCAATTCATCATTAATCAACCTACAAAACACAATTCAAGCCATAAAAGTACCAAAACATATGATAAATGCTCAATTTATATTTAAAACAATATATATTCAAACACCACAACATGTATAAATAAACATTTATCAAACTATCCCACACTTAAGCTTTTGTTTATCCTCAACCAAACATAGAAGTAAGATAAGGAGAACAAAACATTTTAACCAAACTCTCAATGAAATGGCATGGGGCTTCACATTATGTGCTAACTAAAACAAATTGGATAGTAGAGAATCTAGGCTATGCATAGGGTGTTAGTTGACTCTAATTAACTCCCCAAACCACACACAAGTCAAGCTCCATATCCAAATTAACCGATTTGATTTGACCACCCCTCTAACTCATTAATTCAATTAACAAATATGACATTAAGCACTTCAGGAAACAATTAAAATGAAATTTTCACACTTACATAGATTCAACCTTCTCAATGACTTGCATTGCTACAAACACAGTCAGTAAAGTCCGTTCAAGGATGAATCAAGGCGCGTTGATGAGCAAAGGTGCAATCTTTGATGAAGTTGCTCTACACACGTTAAAGAAGAGCAACACACCTTGACGATGATCAGATGGAGACAAAGCCAAGATGCTTATCAGGATTTGAATTTGAATACTCCTCTTATAAGATGAAATTAGAATTAAAGGAGTGAACTTTGAGAACGGCAACGAACGTTGAGGAATCAACAAGGCACATTAATGATGAACTGGGTAAAAAGTGTATATTTTGGAAACTGGAGCAAGGCATGTTGATCATCCATCAAGGCATATTGAAGAATCTATCAAGGCACATTAATGCTCATCAAAGCATGTTAATGAAAGACACTTTTCAACCAGAAGTACTTCAACTTCAACAGAGCACGTTGATGGCTAACAATGCACGTTGATCATTGAAGACATAAATGAAGAATGCGCGTTAATGCCAGTGACGTCAATTAAATCACAATTCTCTCTCTCTCTCTCTCTTCACACACACACACACACACACACACACAACGACTACTTTAAGGCTTCCAACTGCTATATTTCTAAGAGTGGCTATAAATAGACGCCCTAGAGCAGAAAGAAGACAAGAGAGTCATTTGCTACACTTTTCTATTATTGTTTCTCTCTTCTCTACCTTTCTAACCTATTTGAGCTATTTACTTGCTATCTTACTCTTGGGTTTGTGTGAACTTTAATCAGTTATATCCCTTTACATGACCTCAAAATCCTACAAAAATTCTCTGCAAAATGCCCCTACTTTGGTCCCTACAAATTTGGTGTCCTCCATCACTTTCTCTCTCCTCTTCTGCAGCGTGTCATGACAGTGACAAATGGGTGTCACAGTCGTGACAAAATTCTGTCCAAAACAGAGGTGCAAACTTGGCCTTTTTCATAGTCGTGAGAACAATCACGGCCTTGACACTTTTCTGGATGCGATGCACCACTTTGCTTCATGTGTCACGATCGTGAGAGTTGGCCATCACGATCGTGACACCCCTCATTTGCTTGTTTTCTTCAAGCTTTCTCATGTTTGCTCGGAGCCTTTCCATTTTGCATCATTATCCATTATTTTCAACTCATTTTCTTTACAGTTCATGCAAATCAATCACCCTACAATAAAACACTAATAAATAATAAATTTATGTACAAATAATACATTTGGGGCCAAAATGCTATCTTTTTTATGCTTGAGGTCATGTGTAAATTTAGCATACGTCAACCCCTTATGTTCCTAAGTGACACAACCCAAAATCAGACCGTGACCGACATACAAAAGGAATCGTCTGAGAAAGCCCAGCCCATCTCGGACAAGTCTCAGAGTATAAAACTTAAATCCAAATTCTATAACCAAATAATTATTAAACAATAAATAAATAGAAATTATGTTTATTTGAAAATATAGAATTTAAAAGTAAAATTTACTAAACTTAAAACATAACAAAAATATTAATATACATAACATATTTATAAGTAAATTCAATTAAGAAAATATTTATAAGAAACCATATAGAACTAACAAAACCTACACTCGCAAGTATCTTGGTGTGGAGCAACTACTAACAAAAGAAAAAAAAAGGCCCAAAGAAAGGACACTCACTACTAATCTGAATACCTCACGGAGTGAGGAAAACTAGGTGAACACTATCCAGAGTGCAAAATATCTTAAAAACAATTTTAGAAAATACCACATGCACATATACTTTGTATACTATTAGTATACACCTGTATATTTACAAATCATAATTTGAAAATTCATTTCAAAAATGTTCAAAACAAAACACCGTACAAACAATCAAACTGTTAAAAATAAATAAAGCAGATAAAATATTTTATTTTAGAAATATTTACTGAAAGTAAAATCTTTAGCCTTCACAATGGTATACTAGAGGCTACATTGACCCATGTGGCACAGATGTCCGAAGCTGTAATATTTTTAGGAGTCAAACATGCAAAACATACAGAAATATATATACATATATAGAAAATATATATATTTTCAAAACAAAATACTTATCAGAAATACTTCCATATACTAAAGAAAAATATACATAGGATATATACTGATGTTCAGATAGTAAACCGATTACAAAAAAAATATTGTAGATTTCAGAAATATAAAAAATCATAATAGCAGAAAATTATATAGAGCATAATTTATTTTGCAAAAATGTATTTTTAGTATTTATAAAAATATGTTTATCAGAAATCAAAAACAAAATACTAATTATTTTTTGTAGAAAGTATCTTTAAATAAAACAAAATATTTATTTTTAAAAAAATATTTAAACTCAGAAATAGAATACAGATTTCAAGAAAATAAATTTTAAATCCTAACATATCGAAAACAAATAATTTTCAGAAGACACAACATATGTGTCTGAAGCTGTCATTGTACTCACCTGGATGTCCAAACTGATAATCTAGTCAAGTACCACTAGTAGGTTGCAGATTTTACTGGCAGAAACGAGAATCTAAAACAGACATATCAGACGAGCTCAAACTATGATACCGGTATTATGACAATATTAAATGTACGAAATACAAATGTAAATGCAAATGCTCGCTCGATATCAAAAAATCTATTTTAATTGAAAAATCTATGGCTCTCGTCTCGAAATCGAATTCTACGTAAATTACAATTTAGTCCCCAATTTGTATAAAATTACATTTTAGTCCTTATAACCTTAGGAAGCTTTTAAATTCGTGGTCAAACTCTGTAGAATTATTAATTGTGTAAATATTTCAAAACTACAAATTACATTTAAGCTTTTCTTGAAATTATAAATTTCCTCCACTTTTTAAAAATTATAAATCTAACGCAATTGACAAATTCAGATTTGGTACTTTATACACAAGATCAGTTCAGTCCTTCCATAATCCAAAGTCAAAGAAAATAGCATTTTGGTCCTTTCAGTGAAAAATCACAACAAACTGTCCCTAATTTTCACTTCAATCGGGTTTGATGATTTTCAATCATTCCTACTGTTTTAATCACTCTAATTAGCTCCAAACCATCCCAGAGGCTTAACCTAGCATCGATTTAGTCCAGCACAAAAAAATCATCCAAAATCAGTCCATAAACCTTTGGTCTCCGACCTGTTTTCACCAATCCGCCATAACTTCCAAAACTAATTAAAATCTTCATTCAGTCGACTTCAATCCATTATTACCCAACAAAACCCAATTCGTTTTTCATAAAAAATGGTTTCAGATCCGTGTTTTTGCTCTCACTGAACCCATTTCATTCAACAATCCAAAATGAAATGAAACTAAGAAATAAAAGACAATAACCAACTTAGATTCAAGTCTCACCTTAATTTGAAGAAAATAAATGAAGGAGAGGCGGAGAGAGTTGAAGAGAATCGGGTTTGGGTTTTGATGTTTCTGGGTTTTTCGGTTTCAAACGAAGAACAAAAGTGAAGAAGAAAGAAGAAGAAAAGAAAGAAAGAAGAGATCTGTGGGTTTTAAAAACGAATTCAAAACGAAAAATTACGTCGTTTCGTGCTTCCTCAATTTAGCCCAGACACAGTCACAGACGACAGACCTCAGACACGAAAGACAGCACTGGTAGGGCCCAAAACGTCTTGCAGCATGATGAGAAACATAAAAGACTGGTAGTTCGGCCAAAGCTTATTTTCTTCAAATTTTTCCTTCTTTCAATTTCCAACCAATTCTCACTTAATTAAACACCTAAAATCACTTTCAAAAATTTTCATTAACATACAAAATTTACTCTCCAAAATATTATTAATTATTAAATTAATACTTTAAAATTAGTCCTCCAAAAATTAATAATTAATTCAAAAAATCAATGTAAAATTTTGAAAAACTTAATCGGAAAAATTGTTCAAAAAAAGAAGGTATGACATCAAGCATCAAAATTCTTTTCCTCGGCCAGAGCATGTCAATGCCCTGGTGGCTGAGGCTCATGCTAAGATTAAGAAGGAGAACTATCTCGAAGTGGTAGAAAGCACATGCAAGAAAGAGCATGGGGTTCTTCTAAAGAGGTTTGAGGTGGAACCCCAGTCGATGATGAACGTTCGTGTTAGTGTAAGCCCTAGCCCCAAATACATTGTTTACCCCTTTATATTTGATATATATAGTATGAGGCATTTTTCATCCTGTTTCTTATTTCTGTGCATATTTAATTGGATGAATTATCCGTGAATAGTGGTTCTAATTAAGTTATCAAATATGATTTGGATAGTAAAAC
>CAODLS010094781.1:0-10237 GCA_948243855.1 Flueggea neowawraea | reverse complement strand
ACTATGGTTAGATAAACTTCAAACTCGTTATGAGAGCTTGAAGAACTCCTTGGTTTGTTCTACCTATCCGAGGATGTAGGGATAGATGAAAGTGATGATGAACTAGATTCATCATTTGGACAAGTAATATAAAAAGATTCTAATAATTCATTTATTAAAAGCCTAAATCTATTAACAGTTTGTAAAATATCAATATATCTTCATTTTCTAATCCTAACAATGAATAATAAGTTTCCAAAATATCTTTCAAAAAATCAAATTTGTTGTTAATCCTATGATCAAAAATAAATGCAACAAGATAAATATCAGGAATAAATTTAAAATAATTTAACCATTTCAATTTTATTTGAAGGACGAAATATTGAATTTCTTCAATTTTCTCGCCCTCGTTAAATGCACCAACTATGTTTAGTGCTTGTTCTAAAAACTCATTCGAATTAGGTTTATAAACATGACTAACAAAATTAGTTGCACTATTAAAACATTGTAAAATTTGCATAATTTTTTCACAAATATTTTAAGTAGTAGGTAAAAGATTACTACTTGGAATATATTAAGAGGCAAAAAAACATAATAAATTTTTGTCATCAATAGATTGAGAAAGTAATTTGAAAGTCGAATTTCAACGAGTACAAACATCTTTTGCAAAACGTTTTGGTTGTTAACCATTTTGAATACAAAAATTTGTCCACTCTTATTGGGTCATAGGGAGAACCCACATATAAGAAAGAACATTTTTAATTGGGGCAATATAAACATTCATTGCTTGTAAACCATCTTGAACACATAAATTTAAAATATGACAAATACATCATATATGAAAAAATTGTCCACCAAAATTTTGTTGACAAATATTTTTTAAATCTTTAACACAAGCATTATTAGCCGATGCATTATCAAATAAAATTGAAAAAATTCTATTAACTAACCTATATTCTTTTAAAATGTTATGAATTAATCTACAAATATTTAATGCGGAATGAAATTCATCAAAACATCTATATACTAAAACTCTTTTTTGCAAAATAAAATTCTCATCAACTCAATGACATGTAAGCCCATATATGAATGCGTCAAAGTATGATCACTCCAAATATCGGAATAAATAGAAACATGTATATCATTTGATTGAAAATAATTTACTAATTCCTCTTTTTGGTTTTTATACAATTTAAGTAAATTTTTTCTAACCAAATGTCTAGTAATTGGTTTAAAAGTCAGTTGACAATATTCTTTAACCCATTTATTAAATTCTAATTTTTCAACAAAACCAAATCATAAATAATCAACAACAACCATTTGGGCAAAACCCATGCTAGATTCATCATGATTATAATGAAATAAACTAAGTTGAGATGAAGAAGAAGCAAACTCGGTTAGTTGCGTTTGTTCTCTCGCCATTCCCACTTTTTCTGGATTCTTGATTATTATTTGTTTTTGAAATGTTCCATAGCTCCCTCCATGTTTGAAAGAGTACTCCTGCGAACAATAATTACAAAAAACTTTAAATTTTTTATCACCATTAGAAATTTTCTTAAAATGAATTTTAAAAATATCGGAACTAGAAACTCGTCCTCCCGCTCCCCTCCTCATTTCTTTGGGTGGGAATTGGTTGGGTTTGACTCTCTTGAGTTCCAATATTTTCAGCTTCAAAACTTTCAAAATTTCTATTTCCACCAAAATTTTTCATTACTATAAAATAAATATGCAAATATAAATAAAATGTAATGAAATAACAAAATAACTAAATTAAACTATAGTAAAAAATTAGAAAAAATTTGAAAAATATAATTATAAAAAATAACTTTGAGAAATGTAGAAAACGTAATTGTAATAATAAAATGTATAAATAATTAATAAAAGTAATTTATAGAAAAATAAAATTTTGAGAGAGTATAAGAGATTGAGATTGAGAGAGAAAAAATGGTATAAAATTGGTAAGAATGGGGTGGGGTATTTATAGAGTTGAAAAAATAAAAAAAATAACCGTTGGAACCGACTGTTAGAACCTGCGGTTCCAACGGTCCAGTGACCGCCGATTTCGACAATTTTTTAAAACGTAGAACCGGAACCTAAACTGTAACCCTCCGGTTTTGGTCGGCCGGTTCCGATTCCAGTTCGATTCCGATTTTGACTGATTTTGCTCGGTCCGGTTCTAGTTCAGTTCCACAGTTTCGGTTCCAATTTTACAACTCTAGCAATAGGTATGGTCAGTTTACATTTGCAATATAAAACTTCAAAATTTTCAATTATATGTTACCTTTTTTGCCAATTATATGACCATTTTCTTTATTTTACCTTTCATTTGTACCTTTGCTTTTTTCCCCGCAGAAAATACTTAATCCAGCTAGAAATTGAGAACAAGCAACTATTGTACTGATTATAGGGGTCATCGTTGTTTTTTCATATTGCTATTTTTTTCTGGGTTAATTGAGTGATATAAGATTAGTTGTATAATTATTATATGTATTCAAACAAATTTTATATATATATATCGTACATACTATATAGTTAAAAATTTTTTTAAACAGATTCGACACTTCCTTAGTTATAATTTTGGCTCCGCCATTGTGAGTTGCTGCGACTTATTTTTACCACACTATTACCCATATTTGAGTTCGGAGGAGGTGTTCTTGAGAAGATAAGTTATCGCGTTTAGTTGAATACTTGTCAACTTTATCTTAAAAGTAGAGTTATGGTAATGAGATTTGACTCATATTAGACTCAATTATCATTCCTTCAACATTCTGTTTTTATAATCAAACGTCATTCCATTTTTATGATCTACAATTAATTGTGACATTTTTTTTTAAGAGACAATTAATTGTGACATTAGTACAATAAAAAAGAACAAATTGTAACCAAACGTTATTCTATTTTTATCTGTGTGCTTTGTTAAGGGTTCTCAGTTGTCTCTTGCAATAATTCATACCACTATAATCCAAAGTGGTGATTATTCGACAAGACCGTGCTAGAAAGAAGCAAAATAATCCCATACCATCCAGATCATATTAGTTGCATGTTGTCAACCAAACATTTAATGCCCGAGAAGTTGATAATCTTATCCATCACACTACTCATCTGAAAGTCTTCAATGCACTTACTGAAACAAAACGTCTCTTTCTTATCTGTAATTTATTTTCACGTGATTCATCAAACACTAATCATCCAACCAAAACTTAGTTGAGAAATGCTACATGCAATTTTTTTTTTCAGGTTTATTTGGTATTATAATATATAGTATATAGTATATAATATTTTTTAATAATTAATAATAAATAAATAATAAAAAAATAAAAAATAATATATCTTTTAATAAAATGTTTTATATTATTATCAATAAACAAGCCTGAAATTTTTTTATGCATTCGTCAATCATAAATTAACACAATAAAAGAAAAATTAATATTATTGAATTTATAAAGAATACAAATGACATATAAAACTTTCATAGTGTAAGATAAAAAGTACAAAAAAAGAGTGCATTTTATTAACGTAGTTTGGTCTTTCACTAGACCTATAACTAAAATAAGTATTATAATTTTTTGACGGACAAAATTATAAAAATATTCTCCACTCTCACAAACTCAACTCCACTCTCACTAATTAGTTAGTCTAAAATTTGTGATACAAAATACATGAGGCTCAACACTATTTATAGGGAGTAACCCCTTTCTCAATTCCACACCTAAGAGATGTGTGGCAAACATTTTTTAGAATTCATCTTCTACTCAATGTGAGATTTGGGGAATTATCCCAACAAATCCTTCCTCTACCCAAATTTTCACATATCTCAATAATTTCAGAAAACTGAACTCTCTTCGGAGTCTTCGTCTTTTCCGTTCTACTGTTTTCATTGTTAAGGGAAGATCCATCCAAATAATAAATATTTTTCTCATTCTTTCTTCCTTGCAATACCAAGCTGTCACCTCTAAACACCTTGCAGAAATCTTCATCACCAATATCTTTGTACCCACGAGATGCCAATTCACCCAAAGAAATTATATTGACTTTTGCAGTAGGCACAAATTTCATATCAACAAGTGTTTTGACAACACCATTATAGAGCTTCAAACGAACTCTTACAATGCCTTCGATCTTCAACTTTTGTTTGCTCGCAATACAGATGTAGTCAAAATCTTCTTCTTTCTGCAAAGTGTCAAAATAAGTTCGATCTCTACAAATATGCTTGTTAGCAGCAGAATCTAACACCCAACCAGAATGATTTTCAATAAGATAATTAGTAGCAGTCACCAACAGGGGCGAACCTAAGGGGGTCTAGCATGGTCCCGTGACCTCGCTCGAGTCCGTGGTCTCTTAATATATAATACATATATTTGGTTTATTTATTATTTATTTATAGTTTATTCATGATTTATTTAGATATATTATATACATTTACAATATTATATTGGAAATTGACACATTATATATAACATATGGTTTTTACCAACTATAAAATACCACTTTATTTGTTGTCGGACCCCATTTGAATTTTGTTCTGTGTCCGTCACTAGTCACCAAGACCTCACTATAATCTTCAACCACATTAATTGAGGAATTATCAACTTTCTGCTTACCCTTCATCATTGCTTGTAGACTCTTCAAGTCCTCATTGAACTGTGGGCAACGAGATTGCATGTGATCGGTTTCTCCACAATAAAAGCACTCAACAATACTCATATCTCTCGGCCGAGATTTCGATCTTCCACCACGATCACCCTTTCTATGATTCCTCCATCTTTGGTCATTCCTTGTAGCTATGAGTATTTTAGGACCACCATCATCTTCTCTCATCATCCTTTCATTTTCTTTCAAGACCGTCATTACATCATTCAACTGCAAAGTGTTTTCCTATACTAACATCGTTTGCACCAAAGACTTGAAAGATTTAGGCAATGATACTAACAGAAGCAATGACTGCTCTTCCTCCTCAATTTTCTCACCCAAATTCACTAGCTGATAGACTAATTGATTAAAATTATTAATGTGGTCATAAATATTACATCCTTCATCCATTTTAAGAGTATATAGATCAATCTTCAAACACAAACGGTTAGTTAACGACTTCGACAAATAAGTCCTCCCCAATTCTTCCACAAAACTTTAAGAGATGTCTCATTCAACACAATTATTTTTATTTGGGGAGCAAGTGCTAACCTGATAGTGCTGACAGCTTTCCTTTGAATTGTACTCCAGTCTCCATCTTTCATATTGCTAGGGTTCTCATCCTCTAATGCGATGTCAAGACCCTGTTGCACCAAATAGTTTTGAATCGTGCTCTGTCAGAGCGTAAAATTGCTCTTTCCATCAAATAATGGAACCTCATACTTCAACGTCGTAGTCGACATCTTCTCTGTAATTCTTCTTCTACTCTTTCTCTATTCTCCTCCTTGGAACAAGCCTTTGGCTCTGATACCACTTGTTGGAGCCCAAACACACAAATAAACCCACACAAGAAAATAAAAAATAGAGAAAAAGAGAAGAACAACACACAAAATTTTTAACGTGGTTCGGTCTCTCAATATCTCCAAGTTTAAATAAATTGATTGAAACCAATGGACTTGTAGTTCAAGGTGGTGTAGTTTGTGTATATATGTGTGGATTTTGTCCCACATTAGAGAAAAAAAGAGTAATATTTGTTTAAATGTTGGTGGATTCTAAATCATTCAAATTGGACGTACAAAGGTTAGTGGTTTGGCCCTAAATTATATATATTTAAGGCCTTTGATGGCACTTGGACATCTAAAGAATCAAGTGAGCCAAAAATCGAAATTTTTTTTGTTTAAGGTTTTGGCCATCTGCAAGATGTCACGAAACTGTTTTTGGCCACATGCAAGATGTCACGGCCGTGACACTTTTCTGGTCACTTTTTGGTGTCATTTTTGGGCCACCACGACTGTGACACTTATTTGCTCCATTTTTTCTTCAATTTCTTCACCCAATCATAAGTTGGTTCGAAGCCTTTTCACTTTGCATCATTTGTCCATCATTTCTAACTCATTTTCTTCAATTTATCTCATCATATAAACATTATATAAATTTCATCATAAAAGAATAATTTATAGGATGAAAATAAATACATTATTGCTTGATTAAACACGCAAATTTAGGATACATCATTACGCTCTTTTGTGCATGTTCATTATTAACATGTCCTTTTCGAATGGTTTTCATGTCTTTTCGTCTTCTATAAGTTTAAAGAAGTTCCCTACAGAAGGATTGATTGAGCTACAAACTACCAAACCTTGAATTTTGGTGTATCCTGAGAGTGCTCTTTGTGCAACCCCATTTGCAGTCATATCGGGGGCACTTAAAAGAAAGTATTTTTCACGCCTCAAATACATAATCAACGTTGATGAACCGTGGATCCAATTCTTAGTGTGAATAAATAAAATGAATTATGATTAAAAAAACTAGGGAAAATCACACAATTATACTGAAATTAAATACGAAAATTAATTTTTAGAACCAACCCAAACTGTTTTGAAAAATAAAAATACGCTCAAAATTTTTCTAAAAAATGTCAGATGTATAAAGTTTCTATTTGAAAAAGTGGTAAAGTGATCTCTAAATATTTTCAAAAGTCTTTTGACATTTTTCAAAATAAATTTAGGAAAAGTGACATTTTTGAACAAAAATTTGAACAAATTTTTATTTGTCAAAATTAAAATTCTATTTATCAAAATTTAATTTTTTTTGAGATAACTGATATAATTAACTCAAAAAAAACTACTGAAAGTTATAATTAAGTGATAAAAACTTTTTCATCTCAACTAGAGATCCTAAATTAAAGCTTAAAATATTGAGAATTTTTGAACTCATAAGGGGAACTTTATTAGGTGTTAAATTCCAATTTTGAAATGGTCAAGCACTAAAAAGATCTCTGCCCATGACTTATCCTACCCAAAAGTGAGTGAATTTCTTACAAGATGATTCAAATATATCTATACAAGGAACAACAACGACCAACATTTTTAACCAAATTCACCCTGTAGGCGATAACTATATATGCAATGATCTAAGCTAAGAAGAGAGAAGATTGACACATAAATAATAAATACAACACAAACTACACAACCAGCTAATTATCACTGATCAGGATGTGGTCAGACAAGCCGACAAGAGAACGCCCAGCTGGGTCAAAGCCCATCACCCAGTTGGCGCCACATGGCGGGTCCCGCCAACAATTATTCTATGCAATTTTCTGCTCTTAAGTTCTAATCATACTTTTTTTTAGAAAGACTTATAACAATAATATACAACTACTAATATTATAAATGCGTGTACTCGTTTAATAATAATAACATATAATGTATTATATATATATAATTTTATAAAAAAATATTATATTTATATTTTTTTATTATTTATTTATTATTAATTATTATAAAATTTATTAAATATATTAATAATTTATTATCTCAAACAAATCTTATATATAATTGCTATTAAGCAAATTTTATACTATTTTTTTTGCTAATTTCTGACAATTATTTTTCATTTTTTGTGAATAAAACAAGTTAAGTAAATAAAAGGAAATTTAAAAATTTATTTTGAGAAAATAATTGATTGGTTTGGTTGGTATGTTAATAAAAGTAAATATAATTATACCTTTAACTCTTTTTTTAAAATATAATATTTTATTTTATTATTTATTTTAAAATTTTAAATTCAACTCTATTTTTATTATAATTTATATTATTTTTTAATATTTTATTAATAAATTAATTATTTTTTAAAAAAATTATAATAATTCAATAAAATTAACTCATCACTATTTATTTTTAAATATTATTTATTTATTATATTAATAAAATATTTATTTTTTAATATTTTTTATTTTTAATATATAAATTTTAAAAATATTAATTTATAAATAAAAATAAAATAATATTTTAACTCTTTATGTGGTTGTGTTAAGGGCCACATCTTTCCCCATCTCTCCCTCATCAAATATCAGGTCTTCTCCTCTGTCTTTCTCTCTCTCCCTCAAGTCAATAAAGTTGGAAACTTTGTGAAGCATTGGATCTGAATTATATCTGTGATTCATTTGCATAAACAGACACTTGTTTTTTGTTGTGAAAGACGAGAGAAATGAGAGAGGTACTTAGCATCCACATAGGACAGGCAGGGATTCAGGTTGGGAATTCATGTTGGGAACTTTATTGTCTTGAACATGGAATTCAGCCTGATGGAACGATGCCCAGGTTGCTACTTTTAAACTTTTATGAAAATTTTACCATTTTGCTTATGGTTTTTGTTGTGATTGCTGATATGGGTTCTATCTTTTTTGTTGAATTTTGATGGGTTTCGTAAAGTTACTTGCTTTTTTTCTCTTAACCTGTCTCTTGTTCTGTTGGTTGTGGCATTTTCTTCTTGTTTTTTCGTCTTTCAATTTTTGGGTTGTTTCTTTGTTGGAAGACCATGGATGATTTTGTTCTTCAATAATTCAGATTGTGATTCTGCTGAAAATATGGAACCCACATCGTTTGTGGTATGGAAGGTTACTATTTTAGACTTGATCTGAGGTTTTGACGGATGAAACATTTATTACTCTCTATTCCAAAAGTCCTGATCTTGTTTTGAGGCGTTTAAGGCATGTGGAATTGGCAAATACAAAAAGTTATTTCCTGATTTCAATTAATCAATGATGAATAGTGGATATGTAATGTTACAGGTTCATGTTTCGGTTCTACATTTTCCTTTTCGCTGTTTGTCGTTGTTGTGAGGAAGGGCAATTGTGCTAATTGCTTAGATTAGTGAGCTTTTGTTTAACCAAGAATGTTGTCAATAGGATCAATATTGCTTTTGTCGTCTTGTAAATTGTTATTTGAGTTTTAATATGTGGAACACATTTGTCTTTATTGTTTTATTTCTCTCTTTTTGAATCTAATAGGCATTTCAAATTTCTGTGGTTGCAGTGACAATACTATAGGTATAGAACATGATTCCTTTAATACATTCTTCAGCGAGACCGGTTCTGGAAAGCATGTTCCGAGGGCTGTATTTGTTGATCTGGAGCCTACTGTCATCGATGAAGTCAGAACTGGTCCTTACAGACAATTATTTCACCCTGAGCAGCTTATTTCTGGCAAAGAAGATGCTGCTAACAACTTTGCCAGGGGCCATTACACAGGTAAATGCTTATCTACTTTTGTTGGACAATTACCTTTTGCTTTCTTATTGTTTGAAATGACTGAAGTTGTCCTGCATTTATTTTCATGCTGCAGTCGGAAGGGAAATTGTTGATCTATGTCTTGACCGTGTGAGGAAGTTGGCTGATAGTTGCACTGGTTTGCAAGGATTTCTCGTATTTAATGCTGTTGGAGGTGGTACTGGTTCTGGTTTGGGTTCTCTTCTCTTGGAACGCTTGTCGGTTGATTATGGAAAGAAATCAAAGCTTGGCTTTACAATTTATCCTTCTCCTCAGGTACATACTAATAGATTTAAAAAAATCATTAAAAAATACTAAGAAAGCTTTCCGGCAATGTTTAACACAATGCTCATGAAGAATAATAAACAATTAATCCAAGTTTTTGTAGGATATATTTTTTCAAAGAGAAGTTCAATAACAAACATATCTTATGTTGATTTTTCTCTCGGAATGCTAAAGTATCAGTCTTAGACGGTATGCCTTGCCATTAGAAGAACATTTAATGAGTCATCATGTGAGCATTAGAAAGAAGGAGAGTACGGTAGGGCAGGGAGAATAAAAATGAAAAGCAAAATATTGTGAAGACTGCAAAGTTATTAAACTCTCTTTGATAATAATCATTGTGGATCTTTGTCTCTCTGTTTTGCACTTTCCTCTCTTGTCCTTTCTCTATGGTTGTGACCCATACCGAACCGGAAAATTATGGCTGTGTTTAGTTAAGAAAATAGTTTTTTTTTCTATTTTGTTTCTATTTTTTGAAAGTTGAAAACATTTTGAAAATATGTTAGCTAATCAAAACTTTTTTTTTAACAAATTTTTCATTTTTCCATCTTTGTTTTCTAGTTTTCTAGAAAACAATGGAAAATTTTCTCAACTGAACAGCCTTTGTACATTTCTGTGCCTTTTCCTGTCAAGTGCTTTTCTTTCTAGGATTTTCAGTGCAATGGTTCTCTACTACTGCAGGTTTCGACAGCTGTTGTGGAACCTTACAACAGCGTGCTGTCAACTCATTCCCTACTTGAACACACAGATGTGGCTGTGCTCTTGGACAATGAAGCTATCTATGATATTTGCAGGAGA
>CAODLS010094589.1:0-16191 GCA_948243855.1 Flueggea neowawraea | reverse complement strand
AACAGGACACGAAGTATACGGTTGTTTTCGAAAACCCACTTGACCGGTTAGAGTTTTCGCCTGGGAACTTGAGGGTTCACTGGGACTGGATAGATGACAAATGAGTTAAACCCCCAAAGCAAAATGTGAGTTTGTTTGCTTTCTCGGGTTTTCCTTGTTGTTTTGTTCTTTGTAATCTGGAATTTCGACATAGCAGTAAGAAGCCCAAACTTTATCATATCATGATAGTTTAGGATGCTATTTTTTAATGGAAGGAGTTGTTGCAAAATTAGGTATATTGAGATCAGCTAGCTAAAGTTTAAGAGTATGGCTGTTAACGTTACTTGGAAAAGATCTAAATCATGAATTTATTGAGGAGATTTCTAAATATTCACATGGCTCCTTGTTCTTTCATTTTGCAGTTCTTTCCACTGCATAGTTTGCATTTTATATTCTTTAGGTTTACTGAAATTGTCTGGTTGTTTCCTGAATTTTGTTTTTAGTAAAAATGGAACTAATTCATGTATGAATTATTCTCTTTAGAGAAAACTAAAATTATGACCGTAGCAATATTTCTACGAAATAGTTGGTACATCTTGAATAACAACCAGGTAGTAAATTTTGAGCCTTTTGGTGACACAGTAATGTAACTTGAGGTTTCCTTTTTGCTGTGATTTTTTTTAATTAATTTGAAAAGAGAAAGAAGAAAAGAAAGAAGCAATTGGTTCGTAAATGGCTTAATACTTCTAATGCATTATTTGACCTTTTATTGCAATGTTCAATAAGGCATGGCATTTTTCTTTCATGTATGTTGCTGTCATTTCTGTATATGGTCTGTTAATCTATGACTGATCTGACTTAGTGGAATTTTAAAGTGAATGAAAGGTTTGGAGTTTAGTAAAGGTATAGCTGTGGAGGTAAATCTTCTCAAAGGAAAACCAAAATATGTATGGTTCCCAGCTGTTATTCTTGAAGAAGTTCGTTTCAATTCTTTCTGGGTCAAGTGTAGTGGACCAGGAAACAACAATGAGAGTAGGAAAAAACCTTGTTGATTCCTTCCACATCTGCCATCCCTGTCCAAACTTCAAGATTAGAGAATTTGAGCTGTTGGATAAAGTGTGTGTTTTTCATGGTTTGGTTAGGAGGGAAGGATTTATTACCAAAATTTTAACTGATGGAAGTTATGTTGTCTATTTAAAGGATGAAAAAGTGGAAAAGATATTCCGAGTCAAAACTAATGCTGCATTTGCAATCTGTCAACGGAAAATGGGTTGGTCAACGTGGCAAGGTATCTGTAGTTTCTCTTAGAAGGCTTTAAATTGATCTATTCTCTCGTCATTGTGAATTCATGTAATTTTCCATTGCATGTCCTTCAGCCTCTCTCAATATCACAAAAAAAATCATCTATACTGTGTCTACATTGGTTGTCTGCTGTGATATTATGTGCATATAAATATTGTTGGTTATTAAATACATTGATTCTTTTATATGTCTGCTGCCTCACACATCAGTCATGTCTCTAGAGGAGAACGATCTATTTAGGACAATGCTTTTTGTTGATTTTAATAGTTAATATATAAAAGAGAATCAGCAAAAATTAACAGTATTGGCGATACTGTAGAACCCTTTATTTCTATCCTTCCTGCCAGGTGGCAAAAGCATTAGGTGAAATTTTATTAACTGGTGTGTGTGTGTTAGAATCAAGTTGCAGTCAAATTGCAGTCAGCTGATTTGTGTGAGTTTCTAGAAGAAGTCAGACGGTTAACAGAGCTCAAACATGTATATGTATGTATACAGCTTCACTATTTGTTGAGCCAGTAAAGATACACAAAATTCTGAAAACACTCTTTATGCTTTCTTCTATTTTTCTTTACTGATTCAGTTTATGGTACCAGAGCAGGACCTTCCTGCTTTCTGATTACTTCTGCTACCTTACTTTGATTCACTCTAAGTAATCATGAGTTGAAAAGGAACCTCTAAGATCAAGTGAGTTTCTGAGACAGAGCAGAGCTCAAGATGATCCTCTTGTGATACAGAACTCGATCACCCTGGCATGATCCTAGTGGTGAACCAGCTTAATGAAAGAAACTATCTATAGTGGAGCAAAGCAATGCAGCTTCCTCTGGGAGCTAAGATCAAGCACGGTTTCATCAATGGGACCGTTCTCATACCAGATCGAGCTGGTTAAGACTATCAGGCCAGGAAAATAATGGATGACTTGGTGATTTCATGGATCCTTAATTCAATCTCGAAAGAGATATCAGATGCATTCCTATTGGCTAAGAACTTGAAGGAACTGTGGGAAGATTTGAAGAATCAATTTGGTGAAGGCAACTTGACTCTAACTAACTGCAACTTGTATCTACTGATATAACAAATAAATATATGTACATGTGTGTTGCTGTATCAGTTAATAAATTTTATTAATCATGTTGTATGTGGTGTACGTGTTTTTGATGTTATAGCTGAATTCATTTGTGTGAGTATTTTGTGCAGTCATTCCTGCATTTACTGAACTAGATTTCTTGATGATAGCTTAGAGAGAAGCTTTTCTTTTTTTCAGGATGCATCACTTATTTCTTGTCTAGGACAATCTGATGATGTTGTCAACAACAAAGAAAGGAAAACTGGTGCTACCATTCAGCTTGAAAGTGCAGTAGTTGTAAACAGTCAAGTACAAGATAAGAGTCTATGCACAAGTTCATGTAAGAATTGGTTGAATCATTCAACCACTTTAAAATCAAAATTCGAGAAGGCAAAGCATACAGCATGCAAGAGAAAGGCAAGAAGTGCATTGCCTCGCAAGAGGTTCAAAGGAGAAAAGCTTGCTAAACTTTCTACCTCTGCAGAATGTCATGAAAAGTCAACACCTCTCGAGCAATCAAGTGGAGAAAATTTCACCAGCTGTATGCTTACTAAACACTCGAGCAATCCTGTGGCTGGAGACTATCATTCTGTTGAATCTACGAGCCCCATCAGTGGAAAGGTCAGTGCAATTCTATTTCCATTAGTTACATTTTTAGATAGCAGACATACCAACCAGAAGGGACCTATTTGCCATCACAAGAGAGTGGGCATGGGTTATATAAAATATAATGCTCATAGGATTGTATTCTGCAGTCTATTAAACTCGATCGGATTTGTTGCATGAATATTTGCAGCTACGTTTATTATGCAGGAATTATTAGGTTTTCTTAACTAAGATTCAAATGAATGCATGTGATTTCTCATCTCCTTGTTTGTTTACTCGTTTCAAATATACTTCTTATCAGGATGTTTATCTTACTGAAGAAGAAACTACAATGGAGGATGACACGACTAATTATGTAGAAAAAAGTGAAGCACCACAGAATTCAGAGCTTAAAGGTCATCAGGTTTTAGTATCAGGTATACATTTTGTTGTTTGCCTGGTGTATATTGAATGTTCCAATTTCCTTAAGAATGGAAGTTAAACAGGATGTCTACTTAGAAACATTTGCTCTTCCTTTCTCAACAGACTGTATGGCAACAAATTGCCTCTTAAATCCTTGTGGCACTAAGATTGTTCAATTTTTATGCTCACAAGATATGCATTTTGTAACAACTATACGACTCAGTCACATTTTAGTTATTCCATGTTCCTTCTTGGTGTATATTATGTGTTCCATATTTTTTAAGAACAAATGTTGTGCTTTGCAGGTGGGGAGGACAACAGAACAGGTGTCTTCGAGGAAACTTTAGCTCCTCGGTCCTCAACAGATTGCATGGTAGAAGAAGTTTATACGGCTGATGTGGGAACAAATTTTCTTGTGAAATCTAGTGGCATGTTAATGGATGATCAACCTCAATTCTTATGCTTAGAAGGTATGCATACGGCAACAGCTAATTGTTGAGTAGAAATAATGAACTTCTAATGAATTTGCTGATTCGCTAACTAGTATGGTTGTTGATTATGTTCAGAACTTCGCCCCTGTAATACTCGAAACCAATCTAATGACATGATAGATGGACAAGCGGTACCTGGGACACAATCGCTTGTCACAAATGTTGAAGTAAACGATGAGCTGGTTGAGAATGAAGAGTTGCCTTTCGTCAAGAGTTCTTCCATGTGGAAACTTGTTGACTCTATTGAAGTTTTCAAAATCATGCCACAAAAACCACATTTTCGTCCATTGATGAAACATAAAGAGGCAACTCGTGAAGGATATGCTATTGGATATATGATGATGTTTGCTACTATAGTGGAGAAGATATCCAAGTTGCAAGTTACTGACCCCCGGGACAAGTTTGATGATCTCTTGGGAACACTTGCTGAACTAGAAACACATGGATTTAGTGTAAAGCGTGTGGTGGATCATGTTAACATGTTATTATTGATAAAAGACAGGCAAAGGCAGCTTGAGGATCAATCTGAAAATGTTAAGGTCCAGCTTGCGGAACGTACATGCAAACAGCTCAGATTGGAAGCCCGTATTGCTGCCATTGACGAGGTGCTTAGTCAGCTGCGAAAAGATCGGGGATTATATATGTTACTGGCAAAGAACAATACTCGTGATATTACTAGCTTGCAACTGAATAACAATGTTATCAATGAGGGCATTTCAACTGCCATCTCTGACTTCGAAAGTTTAGTTGCTGCATCTTGGTAAATGGCAAGAGTTTCTGCAGTAGATGACGACTTGAAGTAGCTGATGTATTTTGATTTTGTTTGCCATCAAAGCTTGCCTCTTGTCATCTATCAGTATTTAAGGGTAGAATCAGTATCTTAGTAATATACAACTTTCTCACTGTCATTATGTGTTATGATCTGTTACATTAAGCAAGGAGAATCCAACGTGCAATTAAATATCAAGCATGCCAGATTATTTTTATCTTAATTGCCATTATATTATCAGTTCTCAGGCAGGTTCTTACTTCTGAAATTCCATCATCCAAAGGGGCCAGATTTTATCAGAAATTCGGAACATAAATCTCGAAACAAGCTTTTAAATGAGTAAATCTATCTTTGCAGCAGCCTCCAGAATGAACTAAGTACCACATGACTTGCATCCTTTCCTGTTAAGGACTTCATTCTTTCATGTTTATATATGTGGTTCAAAACTTGAAAATAGGGGATACATTATACATAGAAAAAAAATGCATCCTGAAGCATTGAGATTGAATAATTTGTGTCCAGCCGTACAGAGTAAATGAGCTAAAGTCTACAACATTGTATAATCAGCTTGTTAGTTGCCAACTTGTGTTAGTCCCTGTCTGAAACAGAATTAAACAAAATGTTCTGTTGGATATTCATGTTCATATCCATTGTAGTCATAATACAATCTTTCTCCCTTTGCTATATCTCTGTTTGCAATTAGCAAAACCCGGCACTCGCCATTGACAGCAAACCTCACACACTTTAAATTCTGTTTCTTTCTTCCCTCCCTGGATAAAAGACATCAAGAAATTCAGTTAATTTGGGATAAATATAGAATCTGACAGTAACAAACATATCAGAACTGTGAACTATGAAACTTACGGCGTATGGTTGTTGATACCATTGATAAATCTAGCTACGTTTCCATGTTTATAAGGGCATATAACAAGGCTTTGTAAAGGATTGGCTGCAGAAAGCAATGTCATCATGCTATCGCCAACATCATTTTCCCGGTTCCTCAAGTAGTCGACATCTCCAACATACTCGGTGATGATTGTTAAATCTTTAATGAATCTATCAGCCTCCACAGTGAACCTGATACAATTTGAGCTAAGGATCAATATTTATGAATGATCATCCCACAAATCCAAAAAGGGTATGGAACTTAAATGAGATACTGTGTTCATACCCTTCCACAGGATCAAAAACAACCATCAATGGAGGGCATTCTCCTCTATTCATCATGCTCTTGCACAAATTCAATGCTTCAGTGTCTTCCTTGGACAAGACCTGTAATTGTAAGCATGCAAAAACTTCTAAAATCAGAATTCCAAGTCCTGAAAAACACAATAAAAACTTAAAACCAGTTACTCGAAGTATTCTCCCTTGATCATCATTTCAAAAAAGCGTAATCAAGTTTGATATGATCAGTAAACATTGAATATAATGTCAATTTAGTTCTAAAATATTGGGGATTGCATCAAATTACTGAAGAACTCAAAGTTTACCTGCATTCCACCCTTTTCAAGAGCTGCACGGTTAGCAGACCTTGGTGCCATTCCTGGTTGGTATGTATGTTCGTTGCTAAACTTGGTTCCTGAAGCTGTCAGTGCTGTGGCCAATGATCTCATCTGAAGCAACCTCCTTTCTGGATCCTCACTTGGATTGAATGCCAATAGCTTCCTCTTCTTTTTCGACTTCGCTAATCCACTAGCCCGCTTTCTCTTCTTTTGACCATCTACGACAATCGGAAACAAAATTTGAGTTAACATCTGCCAGCTGGTCGACTGCACTAAACAAGGCAAATTACGAAATCAAGAATTAAAAAAAGGAAGTACAGCTTTCTGTACCTTGATTCTGCTTCTTAATTGATTCTGCAGACCTTTGAATGCGAAAGAAATCGATGATCTTGGTTTGAACAAGGGGAAATGCTGCACAAAACCATACATATACAAAATCTTATTAGCCAAAAAGGGTTCAATTTTTAATATATCAAATCTTGTTAGCTAAAATTCACAAACACAGTAACCCAATAGCCATTTTTACTATCCAATAGCAACTCACATACAACAAAGAACCAATTTTTATTGTTGAAAACAAAGTTCTGATCTTTTTAATAGATTAGAATGAACCCATGAAGAAAAATTCACAAATATTAGTACTATCCAGACACAACTCACATACATGGGAGACCCCAATTTTTATTATCCAAAATAAAGTTCCCATTTTTTGAAGAGATTAGATAGGATTAGAACCCATGAACCGAATTTCACGAACAACAAAACCCAAATCGAAAATTAGGCCAAAAATAATAATAAAAGAGATTAAACAGCAGTAACATACACTTGGGTTCCTTGTTCTTGGAGCAACAAGGGCAGAACCAAGACCTTTCTGGCACACAAACAAGAATGGGTCTCAAACAAAACAAATGGTACCCTCTGTCACATTTATCACACAGAAGAAGCTCCTCCGGGCACTCCCCGGACCCACATTCCTCACAGCAGGTGTCTTCGTAATCCGGGTCCGACACCGGCTTCGGAGCTTGAGTTCTGCGCCTCGCTCCCGCTGCCATTGCTGTAGATGAAGAGGCCTTGTAGACTTGTAGTGTGCGTAAAATTTTGTCTTCACTGTGTCTGTGTGTGTTTTTTCATTTGCTGGTGGGTTTTATTGTTGGAGCCTTTTCGCGCGCTGTTTTCGCGGGAAATGGGTTCTCGCGCCATGTTGTTGTGCTTCGATTTTGGAGCGGAAAAGGGGGCAATGACAGGTACACAAGTTAAAACTCGCAAAGTTTGCAGGCCTACTCGCCTTTTGATTTTATTTGCGCAATTCCCAAATTTATTAAACTAATTCCACATATGCCAACTCTTTGTGTATTTATCGCAAGTCCTCTCTCTGTCTCTTCCTCTTTCAAGTCATCTGCCAAATTTGGGTTTTTTTTTCACTTTCTTGTCCTTATATGCTCTCTCACCTCTCATGTCACAGACCTTACTTGGGTGACCTAAAGGAGGAGAATTTTATCTAATAATAGAGCTAAGATCGGTCAAAATTGCAGAGCAAAATAAAGAGCGAAGAGAAGAAAGAAAGAAGAGAGAGATAGAGAGAGAAAGAATTATTTTGTATTATTAATGATTCTTCACGCACACCTTGTGACTACCTTGTATAATAATCGTAACAGAAAGAGATATTCTAGAACAAAACAAAATCTATATCTTAGACTGGAGTGACCAAAAGTTGGTATTGACTCTATTGTAATTGGACTCAATGTCATTGTAATCAAAATTAAGTGTCGTGACATTCCACCATCCTTAAACAATCATTGTCCCAAGGATTGAAATCAGGAAATCGCGCATGTATCTCCTCTGCATCTTCCCATGTAGCTTTTTTAGGGTCCATTCCTTTCCATTCAATCAGCCACTTTACTCCAACTTTACTTCCTTTCTTGAAAATGGCACGATCCAACATTGCTCTCAGTGTCTTTATGGCCTTTAGACTCTTAGGTGACTCCGAAAAATTCTGATAGGCAAAGTGTTTGTTCCCAATTGTTTTCTTTAGCAAAGAGACATGGAATGCTGGGTGAATTAAGCTCCCTAAAGGAAATTCCAAAATGTAGGCCGCCTTCCCAACCTTTTTAATAACTTAGTAAGGTCCATAGAACTTAGGGCTCAATTTCCTATTCTCTCTTTTAACTATAAAAGTCTGCTAATAAGGTTGTAATTTTAGGTAAACCCAGTCTCCAACTTCGAATTCTTTTCACTTCTCTTTCTGTCAGCGTAAACCTGACTTCTTTCTCTGGCCTTGATGAGTTGCTCCATCAAGAGTTTAAACATTTCTTCTTTTTCTTTTAAATAAGCCTTGACTGATTTCACTTTAGTTTCTCCTTCTAGCAAAGCAGCATGGTTAGGAGGTTTGAATCCATAAAGGGCTTCAAATGGGTCATTGAAAGAGATGAATGATAGCTAGTGTTGTACCACCATTCTGCTAGGTAAAGCCAACTACTCCATCTTTTTAGTTTATGGTGTGTCATACATCTAAGGTAGGTTTCTAGGCATTAATTGACCCTTTTGGTTTGTCTGTCAGTCTGTGGGTGGTGAGCAGTACTTAGTTGCAATGTGGTGCCCAAAAATTTAAAGAGTTCCTGCCATACCTGAATTGTAAAAATAGGGTCTTTGTCAGATATTATAGTTTCAGATAATCCGTGTAGCTTGTAACATTACTAAGAAAGATTGTAGTTATGGTAAAGGCAGAGTAGGGATGAGATAGAGCTATAAAGTGTGAGTATTTGGTAACCCTATCCAACACTACAAAAATTGTATCTTTTCCATCAGATTTAGGGAGACCTTCGATAAAGTCCATATTAATATGTCTCCATGCTTCTTTGGGAATAAGTAGAGGCTATAGAAGTCTAAGATATAACACATTTTCACTTTTGTATCTCTGTCAAACTTCACAACTCTCCACTACCTTTAACACATCTTCTTTCATTCCTGGCCAATGGAAGCTTTGTCTTGCTCTCAAATAGGATGCCTTAAAACCAGAATGACCACCAATGGCGGACCCATGAATTTCTTCCAGTACTTTTAGTCTTATATTGCATTGGGAACCCATGTAGACTCTACCTTTGAAGCGTAATATTCCTCTACTGTAAGGGTAAGATGTGATGGATTTTGGGTATTTTTCCAGCCTTTGAATCTTTTCTATAAGTTCTAGATCACCCTTATAACTCTCTGTCACCTTCTTCATCCAAGCTAGTTGCACCAATATGATAATTCTCAGTTCACTTGCGTCTTCTTTTTCATAAATTCTAGATAATATGTCTGCATCTCTATTGTTTTGTCCCTTTTTATACTGAACCTCGTATCTCAATCCTAAAACTTAGTCAAGCTCTTCTTTTGGAGTTGTGTGTTAATTCGTTGTTGTAAAAGATGCTTTAGACTGCAGTGATCTGTTTGGATGATAAAGGTCGTTGGTTCCAAGTAATGTCTCCATTTCTCTACGGCTATAAGAATGACAATCAATTTCTTCTCGTAAGTTGAGAGCCCTTGATTTTTAGGACAAACTGCCTTGTTGTAGTAAGCTATAGGTCTCCCTCTTTGCACTAACACCGCTCCAATTCCCTTGTCACTGGCATTTGTTTCTAGCTCAAATGGTCTAATGAAATTAGGCAGAGCTAACACTGGAGCTTCGCACATGGTTTGTTTAAGTTCCTGAAATGCTTGATCCGCTTCTTCTGTCCATCTGAAGTTGTCTTTCTTTATCAGAGTTGTCAAGGGTTTACTCATGGCTCCATATCCTTTTATAAACCTTTTATAATAACTGGTAAGTCCCAAGAACCCCTTGAGTGACTTTAGATTCGTAGGCATAGGCCACCCCTTCATGGCTTTAATTTTACTAGGATCAGTGACTATTCCTTCTACTGATATAACATGTTCAAGGTAGTCCACCTTGCTGACCCCGAAAGAACATTTAGAGTGCTTAGCATATAGCTGGTTGTCTCTCAATAGTTGGAGAACAATCTGTAAGTGCTACTTGTGAAGTTCTAAATTTCTAATGCAAACTAGAATATCGTCAAAGAAAACAAATATAAATTTTCTTAGGTAATCTGAGAATACCTGGTTCATGAGAGCTTGAAATGTAGTAGGGGCATTAATCAACCCAAAGGGCATAACCTTGAACTCATAATGCCCTTGATGAGTAAGAAAGGTTGTCTTGCTCTGGCATCCTAATTTGATGATATCCTGACCTTAGATCTAACTTTGAAAAAAAATTTCCATTAAGTTCTTCACCAAACGAATTGGGAATTTATCCTTAATTGTAATATCATTCAATCCTCTATAGTCCACACAAAATCTCTAAGTCCCATCCTTTTTCTTTACTAACAAAACTGGAGAGGCAAAATGGTTGTGGCTAAGTTGGATGATAAAAGAATGTAACATTTCCTTCATCATCTTTTCTATCTCGGTCTTTTGAAAATAAGGGTAACGGTAGCGTCTTAAGTTAACTGGTTTGGTGTTTGGTTTGAGTGGTATAGTGTGGTCCAAGGTTCTTTTGGGGGGTAATTCAGTAGGTTCCTTAAAAACATCTTTATATTCTTCTAGTAATAGTAAGAGGTCTGCATGTAAGGTCTCATTTGGCTCTTCTGTTACTATCATGAATAGATGTCCCACCATCCATTTAAGTCCTTGTTTGAATAACTTTTGCACCCCCTTCTTTGGTTATAGGACTTGTCGCTCTTTATCGCCTTAAGAGTGATCTTCTCATTACCTTTATAAATAGTCACTTCCTTACTTTTCAAATCAAAGTGAACAGGATTGTACCCCTTAAAGGTAATACCCTCAGATCTTCCTCAAACTCTTTACCTTGCATCAACCATTTCAACCCTTCACAATGCCACATACTCTTCGTCTTTTCACCATAAGCTGTAGTAGCAATTAGTGTATTAGTTTTGGTTATTGGTAACTTTAGTTCCTCCACCAATAATTCATCAACAAAACTATTAGTACTACCACTGTCAATTAACAATCCAATTTATTTCTTTCTAATCATTCCACGATTCTTAAAGGCACTGAGAGAAGCTTTACCATTCAATGCATGTAATGAAATCTCTCCATCTACTTCTAGCCCCTCATGATTCTCTTGTTCAACTGTTGAATTTTCTTTTTCCACAATCTCGCTTGACTTTACCTCCTCTAGCAGCATGTATAAAATCTGTTTGAGCTTGTATTAGTGTCGGGGAAAATAACCATCACTGCATTTGTAACACTTCCTAGTTTTCTTCCTTGTATCTCCTTTGGGTGAATTGCAATTGTCCTCTTTTTTTATGTTGACATTGTTATTCCTAAGGTAAAATAGGTTTCGAGTGGTTATTTGGGTGGTATTTGGTTTGTTTGAGACAAAGGAGAATGTGAGCTGATGGTTTTAGGGATTTCAGATGTGGTTTTATGGAGTGTTTCATTGAGAATAGCTTGTTCAAAAGCTTCTATCATGGTTTTCGGTTTGAATCGCTTAACTGCAGTAGATAAATCATCCTCCAATCCACCAACTAACACCTTCACCAAATTATCTTCAATGAAATCATGATTGATCTTCCTAACTAAAGATTTTAGATCCTCAAACCTTTCCTAATATTCCTCAACCGTCCTCATCTTTCTGAGGCGATGGAACTCTTCCACCATAGTCTCCTCTTCTTGTTCTCCATATCTCTTAACTGCTAAAAAATCCTCCCACTTCAACACAAACCTGCCATCACGCCATTCTTGGAACCAAATATCCGATTTTACATCTAAAAACATCCATGCCATTTTGACATTCATTTCCCTCTTAACTTGATAAATCTGGAATAATTTCTAGCATTTCCTCACCCACATGCATGGATTAGATCCCAAGAAAACTGGAAAATCAATCTTCGACCAAAATGAGGGTTGAGTTTGTATTGGATTTGGGTTCATGAATGGTATGGGGTTACTATTATGTGTTGGATTACTGTTTGTTTGTGTTGAAAATTTTTTGTTGGCTTCGGGATATTGGTTGAATGAGTTGAATTGTTCTATGGTATTTGCAAATGAGCAGGTGTGGGTAAGATTCCTTTGTGTTATCAGCCTTGCTATTCGAGGAAGAGGTAATGTTATTGACAACGCTAGGGGACTGACTCTTAATAGCTTCTAGAATCTCCATAAATTATTGCTGAGTTTGGAGTTGTTGCTGTGATAGAACCTGAGTCCCATTTTTGTTGTTGTTTAGATTGCATCTTCTCAAATTCTTCCTGAAACACTGTAAATTGTGCCTCCAGATTTTTTATTTATTCATCCAATGTTTTCAATCTTGTGCCTTCTGCCATGTGTAACAGAATGGACAGATGGCTATTGTTTTTAATACCAGATGTCACATACCTTACTTAGGTGACATAATGGAGCATAATTTTATCTAATAATGGAGCTAAGATCGGTCAAGATTGTAGAGTAAAGCAGGGAGAGAAGAGAAGAAAGAAGAGAAGAGAAGAGAGAGAGAGATTTATTTTGTATTGTTGATGATTCTTCACGCACACGTTGTGACTACCTTGTAAAACAAGCATAACAAAAACAAATATTCTAGAACAAAAAAAAATCCATATCTTGGGCTGAACTAACGCAAACTTGGTATTGACTCTATTGTAATTGGACTAAATGTCAATGCAATCAAAATTAAGTGTCGTGACACTCTACCTTTCTGTGTCTTGTCTTTCTCCTATCTTTTGCCTCTCTCTCTCTCTCTTATCTCATCCATCCGCCATTTCCTCTCTCCTTCGTCTGCCATTTCCTGTCTCCTCTTTCCTCCTTTGCGACTTTCGTCGCCTCCTCCATCCACCATTTCCTCTTTCCTCACTCCTCCGTCCGCAATTTCATATCGTTTGTCTGTAATGACTTGAATGAGTTTAGCGAGATCAACGTGCCTAACGGATGCAATGCACGAAGCTTCATCGGCGTCTGAAAGAGTTGGAGCTAGTGGTTAGAGCTTGAGAGCTCACCGGAATGGGTAGAATTGGTGGGAAGGGAAGGTGTAGAGGCGGTAATGTAGCTAGGGTTTTCCTTAGCTGCCATTTGTTTTTAATAAAAATTGCACATTAAGTCCCAAAATTTTATAAAATTATAAATTAGTCCCTAAAATAAGTTTTAAAGTTGTATTTGTACACCAATTGTACTTCCACTACACAAATTACTTAATCAAAATCTAAAAGGTGGACAAATGGTGCACAAATAGTAGACACACAGTAGACTTTTGTGTCTACCATATACACACCTATTGCCCACTTGAAAATAAATAAAAAAAAATCCTATTGTTAAATAAAATTGGTGGACATTATACCCTCACTAAATAATTATGTGGTAATTACACAATATTCTTTGAAAAGTTTGCAATATTTATTCCGTACTGATAAGGTATGCTTATTACAGATACATTTTTTCAATAGTTCTTCCGTACGCACATAACTTTTTAAATTCATGGATATATATTTTCAAATTTACGGTTTCTTGTTTTTATGTTGTTAGTATGTTGTTAATTTGCTGTTAATGTTTTTCTGTATTTTCAAATTCAAGGAGTTTTGTTTATATGTTGTTTCTTGTTTATATATTATTTGAATGTTGTTTATATATTATTGGTATCTTGTTTATATGTTGTTTTCAAATTTTTAATTTATGTATTATTGATATCTTTCTTATATGTTATTTGAATGATGTTTATATGTTGTTTGAATATAATTTATATGTTGTCGATATATTCATTATGAACAAGTTTTAAACAACATAAAAACAAGCCTATAAATCTGTTATTTATAAAGTTCAGTGTACGAAAACTATAATTTTGAAATTTCTGCTTAAAATATTGAAAGTATACCACTGGAATTAGTAAATTACGAATTTGGGGCCGCTTGTATGTGAAAATGATCCGATAATTATTATGATTATGATTTTGTTGCACATTAAAAGACTCCATCCATATTTTTTTAACTTCAAAACAATAATGATGGGCAAAAATGAAAAACAACATAAAAGCCAAAATTTATCTGAAAAAGTGAAAGTTATTTTTGGACATCTTGAAAAAAAACAGTGAATTATTTTTGTGAGACGAAGGAAATAATTTCTTTTTGATTTGTTCATAAAATGATTCTAGTTATAATATATTCAAATCAAACTCACAAGTCTTGAACTTGTTTATGGATTTTATTTGCAAGTTTAATGATAAATAAATTTATACGAGTTGATATGGTAAAATAAGAAACTAATACTAAAGAGTTAAAGTTTGACTCATTTACAAGTCAAAGACGAATGTGTTTTTACCAATGTAAATATTAAGTAGCTCGACTTATTTATACCCTAATCTTTACCAAATTTCTTATCCCGTTCTATTGAGAATCAGGTCTGAGTGAAAATAAATTATTTTAAATTTTTTCAAAAGGGCTAAATATTTGATTTTTACTTTAGAAAATACTAAAAGACAAAAGAAAATCAAGTTCATGTTGGGTTAGGAGGTCCGGTTTCAGAGAACTGGGCCGGTCTAGATGAAGCCCATAAGGGCCGAATCAAAAACAAGCTCAGACATAAGACACGTCAACTCTAGGTATAAATAAATAAATAAATAAAAATTAAATTTGGTTGGGGGCGCCCAGTCTGTTGGAAGTCCTTAAATAACGGTCCCAACTCCTCTCTTCAGTGAGAGAAAGAGAGAAAAAACGTGGGACTGAAAATTATATATGGAATAAGAAAACTCGCCACATCGCCACCGCTCTCCTCCCTCTTCCTCCACCTCTTCCACCTCCTCCTCACATTTCTTTCTGTTCACAAGACTTTGTCTCTGCTTCTCACTCTCCTCATCTGTTTCTCCCAACTCTTCTCTCCTCTCTGTCTCTTGGCGGGAACACGTAAGGCCTTTCGCATTCTTGTCGGCGATGCTTTATTTTTTCTTAATTTTCTTTTTCCGGCTTAATCTTAATGTGTTCTTTATGGTTCTATTTTTTTACTGAGCCGTGTCCTCTCTTTGTTGTTTGCTCGGGTACGTTTGTTTCTGATTTTCTTTGCATGTGTTTTGTTTTTTTTTTCCAATCCCAAATTGCTGACATCTCTAGGGTTTTGATTCCTTTGCGATCCAAACGGATTCCGATTTCAGTTGGTTGCAAGATTTTTGCAAAGAGTTAAAGAAATTATGAAAATTACGTATTCTTTGTTGCATTTTTACGTGGAAATCGAACCGAATGCTCGTCTTTTGGACTGCGGAGCGTTTGAGGGTTTCCCCGGGTGTGTTTCCATTGGTTTATGGATTTCTATGTGGTGTTTATTGGTTTTTATCTCATTATGGCTATTTGGGTGTGCCTAGTTGTAGTAATTTAGTTGCTCTCCTTGTGTTTGCTTGTTTTCTTTTAGTTTTTTTTTGTGTTAAATTTATAATTTTTGTGTAGTCAGATGCAAATGTGGCTAAAGGTTGGGCTTGTTTCATGATATTGGCTTACTTGCATTTGGAGATCATGCAGATCAATTTTCAAACTGCTTTCCCACAATTTTTTTTTTTCCTGACAAAGGAATGCGAGGAAGGGGGAGTAGGAGTAAATCATATGCTCCATGTATTTGACATGGTGTTTGATGAGTTCAATTGATTCATTAGTCATTCAAATTGTTTGGAAACTCCTTTTTTTTGTTGAATTTGAAGTATATTCCCTTAGGACGATGTGCTTGTCCATTGCTAAAGGATTTTTCTTTTCTTTGTGTAACCATCCCAGGTGATATATTTTTAAAAATTGGGCATTGTGCCAGTTTTCAGGCAGGGATTTTGATAGATTCCTGCAATGCCTTTGTTGAAGAAAATGCCCTTTGCTTTGTTGGAACCCCGTAATGATTTGGAGCCTAATGAGCTTGTGTACCAAATTCGTTTCACAAAAGAGATATTCCGAGATTATCAGTATCCTTTTTTTATATATATTTTAAGTGTTATGTTAAAATCCTTAAAAATTATTTCATTTATATACTTTTGTACTGTATTCAGTCCTTGATGACAGATGCTACTGCTCTTATTCTATTTAACTTTGTTATCACTTATTTGTGCTCAAATGGAGCAATGCATTCTTTTTCTTC
>CAODLS010094310.1:0-16887 GCA_948243855.1 Flueggea neowawraea | reverse complement strand
AATCAAATCTTCTGCTGCCACAGCGTTAAAAAGCTTGACGTTAGGCCTTGCCAGGAGCTTGCTCATGATTGTTGAAGTGAACAAAGCCGCATGCTTTATCACCACGTAGTCATCTTGCTCGTCGTATTCGATGCCAAGCTCATCAAGGAACCTGTGAGCTGGTTTACGCACAACCATGGCGGAGAACAGTTGGCCTCCGAGCCACGCACCACCACCAGGGCTAACAGACTGCTCAATTATGGCAATACGGACAGATGGATTCTTGCTGAGTTCATAGGCACAAGAAAGCCCAGCAGAGCCGGCACCGACGACGACAACGTCGGTGTCCGCGTAGGAGACCATGTCGGTCATGTAACGGCGTGTCATTTCACGGGAAACAATGGATTCTCTAATGGGTTGGAACTTGAAGGAGTTGAGGTCATAAGGGGGTTGTGACGGGGACATGGAGACGGAAGGGTTCTGTGAAGAGGAGGATGATTTGATGGGTGTTAAACGAGAAGTGGAAATTGGGGTGCCATGGAAGGATGATTTGTTGTCTAAGAAAGAGGATTTGATGGTTGCAGAGAGAGAGGATGTGAGTGTTGTGGCCATGGCTACAAGGATATAGATGGTAAAGAAGAGAGAGAGAGAGAGATTGTGATCAAGCAAATTGAGGAGGTTGATGTATGGTCTGAGAGAGTGGAGGCTGCGACTGGGTATATAAAAGGCTTCGTATCAGGGGGCGCATGCGAAAATATCTAATGCAGAAAAATCTAGAAATTGTAGAATGGCAGAGTTCAAGATAGAATTTGTACGGCCCGTGTTTGTTAGGGATAAAAGCAACTTTAGTACTTCATATTGGCCACATTTGATAATTTGGTCCTATGTTTCTTAACAAATAGTGTTAAGTCTCAGTTAAAAAAAAAAGTTGTGCTAAGTCCTTAAACATTAGCTATTTTCATGAGTGTCTTTTTTTTTCTAGGCTTAGCACATAATTTGCCTATGAGTTACCGTTAACTAGATACAAATTGTCACATCAGTGCCAAATAAGGAAAAAGTCAGCCCCCAAGAACATTCCTATTTGAATTCTCTTCTCTTCTTTATTTCTTTGTCCCTTTTTTTTTTATGATTAAGTATTTGTAGTTTTTATTTGATTCTTACTCGAGGACTAGTACTGATGGTAATTGAATTATAGTGAAGATATTTCAGATTGTGATGTTAAATTGAAGAAATTAGATTTTAAATTTCAGATTATAGTGAAGTTTAATCTAAACCCAAAATAAAACTTGTCGTTGAAAAGATAAAAAGTAATGTTTCCTTTAAAATGATACTATAATAAGAACTCATAAAAAGAATCCTCATTGATGACTCTAATTATTTAATATCAGTCTCAATTACTTAATTTTTATGGGATAGTTACTTAATTACAACTCTAGTAATTACTTAATTTATAATATAGTTACTTAATTTGATTACCAATTATTTAATTTGATCGATTATTTAATTTTAATAAATTAAATAACTATAATTATTATCTAATTTTTACTAAAATTATTTAATATAAATATCAGTTACTTAATTTATTAAAAAAATTCTCAATAAAAATTCTTTTCTTTATTATAGTACTACCCTTTGCTACCTTTCCACAAGCTGATCCTAAATTTTTCAGGTTAACAATGAGCCTATTTTGTCTTTATCTTTGGCGCTTATAAAGCAATTTCCGACTACTTAACATCAATGCATAGGCAAGTTATGTGTCAAGTGCAAAAAAGGACTCTTTCGTGGAAACAGCTAATGTCTAAGGACTTGATGCTATTTTTTAAAAAATATAGGACTCTCTTATGAAATCTGGCATATATTAAGTACTGAAGTTGCTTTTATCCATATATGGCAGTGGTTGGAATTTTGCTCAGCTAGATATTTTGTTCAACGTCGTTTTCTTTGCGTCAATAGCATTGTTACATAGCTTACGCAAAAATCTAGCTCTGAATTTAACAAGATAATTACAGCAAGTCACTGGACAGATGCTTCTTCAGCTCCGAGCAATCAACTTTTGCGTCTTTTGGATTTGATGACGCAGGGATGGAAGCTAGTGGCTCTAACTTTTTCTTGATTTAGATTTCTTGTAGTGATGGATATGTACAGTTGTTGGCCCATTTTGATCTGATTGACGTGAGAATAGGCCCATAGATTACTTTTTAAGCCCACTGAAATTTGGACTATGTAACTACTAAATAAGAAACAAACTCTGGTGAAGTGTTGCTGTCGGTTGTGTTGGGTAGCCCAATTTGTGAAATCGACAAGGCGATGTAGTGCAAATCACACACTAAATAAAATGTATTATTGTTTTGGCTCATTGTTATTCACTGGAAGTATGGCCACTGTACAGAGAGTCACTGTAACACATTAACTGGAACCTTTGAAAAGAAAATGACGCCAAATAAGAAGCAACAAGAAGATAAAGGGAAAGGGGTGTATAAGAAGAAAGAAGAGAAGATATCTCCTCCACTGTGAAGTGTACTGGGCCCAACCGAGACATGATGAAGTATTTGCAGGCCATTACGAAGTCATTTTCCCCCTTTGTCGTTTAACGTCTCTTTGTCGTTCAACAGCAAATGCAATGAAATTAATCCAAAAGAGAAAAATAGGAAAAAGTGGGGAAGATCTTGACAGCTGTGGGATTTGAACCCACGCCCTTTCGGACCAGAGCCTAAATCTGGCGCCTTAGACCACTCGGCCAAAATGTCATTTAATGCAACAGGTAACAATTAATTAAATCATAAACTATTTCTTCCGTTGCCGAATTTCCACGCCAAAGAAGTCCTAATTTTATGGTCTCTTTTGGTTGGAGCAGAACTCTCCCACGTTCCCACTAATCTGGAGCCTTTTTTTCCGTAATCTGGTTATTTGTTCCGTTTGCACTGTGAATCTGTCCTTCACTGGCAGCACCATAAACATTCTAATAATTCCCCTTATTCTCAAATGCTCTCAATGTTTCTTTTCTTTTCTTTTCTTTTCTTTCTGCACTTGATCATTGAAGAACTACAGTTCCGAGCACGTAATGTAAATATTATTTTATCGATCTGCAATGCTGCTACACATTGCATTCTGTGAAGAACACGTTACTTACTTTCATATATCGCATCAATTTTTTTCATGCACAGTCAGTCCAGTACTATAAGCTCTTCAATAATGCAATTTGTAGGTCCTATGATTTGTATCTTGATCAATCTTATCATTATTACCAAGCATTCATAGTCAATCTGGACACTTCAAACTTGATTAGTCAAATTTTGATGGGTATTGACTCTCCCCATTAATCGGTTAATGTTATTATTAATCTCTTCTATAAGTTGCCAAATAATATCAAATACTACAATATGTTTGCCCCACATGTATACATACAGACTGGTGCTGCAGGAGGAAGAGAAGTTACAGGATAATACTGTTCTCCACCACATGAAACCCATACAGTTGATAATGAATAGTTAACCCTCTTTCTTGATTATCGTGATTAGCATGTTGGTCATTTTTTTCTTGCCAATAAAGTAAGCTCTAATTCCAAGTAAAGCTTGCTTTTAAGAGTGATTAGCCAGTATTTGCCACTTTTGAATTAAAAGAATTAAAAGATCTTGATTTTTATCTTTTACTTTCTTTTAGAGTGTGCTTGGTATAAATGAATTCCACAAAATTTGGTAGAATTTATTTTTAAATATCAATTCTTATCAAAGCTTGTGTTTGATTTGATTTTTTTAAAATATTTAAATTCTTCATTTACAAATAAAAGAATTAATTTTAGTTAAATTTTGTTCATTTGAAAATCTTATCAAAGAGATTAAATTTGTAAATGAATTCCAAACTTTTATCAATTTTGACAAAATTAGTCTCATACCACACTCTTTAATCTACCACCTAAATATCAAGTACAATAACATTTTTGTAAATAAAAAAAAATAATTATAAATAATTAATCATTCTTAAAACAAAATTTATTTATAAATAAAGAATTCAATAAAGAATCCAAACATATTAATTCATTTTCAAATATAAATTCGAATTCTATTTCATTTTATTTACAAATGAGTTCATTTGATACTACACACTATCTTTAACTACACAAAAAAGCAAATCTTGATTTTAATTTTGATGCTTTCTGCTCCTATTGAAGGAACGGTGGTGCTATATTGCAAAATCCAGTTGTCAAATCTTAGAACTTTCTGATTATAGTAAAGACAGAATATAACATCACTCCTCTTCTTTTCTTGTGTGCAACAAACTGACCCCACTCCCATTTTTATTCACCCAAAGTCCATTGGAGGGCAGCCTGGCTCTGTCTTAAGGTCCATGCATCGATTTATCATTTAATTCCCATAATATCCATGTGATCTTTGTATTATCATAATGGTCTCAGAATTTAAACCCTTAACCTTATGATTAACAGAACTAACGAACCTTCACATCCCTTCTTTTTTATATATGCATCACAGACTCAACAGTACATCTTATATGGGCAAAATTGTACATGTCATGAGCTACCGAATAATAAATTATGAACAATGAAATTTTAACTTGGTCTGCCTGTTATACCCTTCAAATGGAACCTCCCATTTTCACATGCTGCATCATTCATTGCAGTGTCTTCAATAAGAGATCCAGCTGAGGAAACTCTCATTCTAGTCTGCCTCCAACAATCTTCAAGCAAAATGGAGAGAAGGGTTTCACTGATGACTGTTCTTCTCTTCATTGCAGCACTGATAGCTGCTTCATGGACATCAGCTGCTGAAGCAGCTGTGTCAAAAGGATCTTTTGAAGATAACTTCAGCATCATGTGGTCAGAGGATCATTTCAAGACTTCTGAAGATGGGCAGATCTGGTATCTATCATTGGACAAAGAAACAGGTACACATACATATTTTTCTCAAAATGCATTTATTATTCGGTCAATTGCGTAATGTTCAAAATTTGTATTTTAAGCAACTTGCCAATCTTAATTGAACAGGTTGTGGATTCCAAACCAAGCAGAGATACAGATTTGGATGGTTTAGTATGAAGCTGAGATTGGTTGGAGGTGACTCTGCTGGTGTGGTGACAGCTTATTACGTAAGTGAACACTAAACACTTTTCCTTTTTTTTTTTTAGGATTTGTTAATGAATACAATGATTAAGATTTAAGAGGGAAAAGTTAATGATGAAGAATGATAATGCTGCAGATGTGCACGGAGAATGGAGCAGGGCCAACAAGAGATGAATTGGACTTTGAGTTCTTGGGTAATAGAACTGGAGAACCATATCTGATTCAGACAAATGTATACAAGAATGGAGTTGGCAACAGTGAAATGAGGCACATGCTTTAGTTTGACCCCACTGATGATTACCACACCTATTCCATCCTCTGGAACAACCACCAGATTGTGTAAGTCTTCCACTTCCCTGCATTTCTTTCCAAGAACAAGAGTCTCTAACCATAGCCATTAAGGCATTAACAATTGAAAATTTTACCTTAAATCTTGCCTACTAAATCGAAGTTTTCAACATTATCAATAGGCTCCTTTGTCAGAAAAAAAGGTTAAATATGGACTCATAAATCATGCAAGATTGGAAAGTCAATGAATCTGAAATGCATATTGTTGGTGACGGAACAGGTTCATTGTGGATAGAGTACCAATAAGGGTATACAAAAACAATGGAAAAGAGAACAACTTCTTCCCAAATGAGAAGCCAATGTACCTTTTCTCAAGCATCTGGAATGCAGACGAGTGGGCCACAAGAGGAGGGCTAGAGAAGACAGACTGGAAGAAAGCTCCTTTTGTGTCTTCCTACAAGGACGTCAGTGTCGACGGGTGCCAGTGGGAAGACCCATACCCTGCCTGCGTATCCACGACGACCCAGAACTGGTGGGACAAGTACAATGCTTGGGATCTCTCTGATTCGCAGAAGATGGACTATGCCTGGGTCCAGAGGAACCTTGTCATCTATGATTATTGCAAAGACACTCAAAGGTTCACTTCAATCCCAGAGGAGTGCTCATTGAGTCCATGGGAATGATAGATAGTGGACATTTTTCATTTCGGTTCTTTTCTTCTCTTTCTGAGACGAGTAAAACTGTGTATGTTTTTGTATCACTATTGTATTCATAATTATGTTCCTATTTTATTTATTCAATTATTTATCCTCAATCCTGGTAGAAGAATAAGCGTTCCTTGGCTTCGGCAGATTACAACGCTATTGCCATTTGATATTTTAAATTAATCGCCTGAATTGACAATAAGGGAAGGCTATGGTATTTTGGACATGGCTATAGTTATTTTATAATTATGTATATTTTCAATAATTATTTAAATTTAATTTAATGGTTCAAATTTTATTATTTATTTTTTAATATTTTAGCACAATTTAAATTGTTAGATTAAATTTAAATAATTTTAAGATATATTAACCATTGAAAACACTTAAAATACATGTGATTTTTTTATGAATAATGGTAGTAAAATATGCTAATATATATATATATATAGTAAAAAATCAGTATAATCTGTTAATACCAAAATGTTGAAATAATATTGTATTTATTTATAATTAACCTGACCCCTATTGCCTGAGTCCATTTTTTTAAGACATATATATATTCCATTGATTATATCAATGTCCGAAAATAAAGAAAAGAAGATCGATAAAAAAAAGAAAAAAAATTAAAAAATGTCAAGACTTCCTGATGCAAAGGCAACGCGGAACAATCGATCCAAACGAGAAAAGGGCAACGGCGAGTGGGTGCCGCTGTACAGACCTCAAGCGAGGGTGTTTTAGTCTATTCACAAAGGCAAAACCAAACGAAAAAAAAATCATTAAATTCAAGAGGAGGCACGAAAACTTCCATTCTCTCTCTGGGCCATTCAATTAGGGCTTCGATTTTGTGAATTTCGAATTGACAATCGAGGAGAAGCGATAAACAATGGTGTGCGAGAAGTGTAAGTATTCACCGGAAGCAATAATCTTTTTAATTTTTTTTTTGGTTTTGTGTTTGTGTAATTTGGATTTCTGTTTGATTTGTTCAGGTGAAAAGAAGCTTTCAAAGGTGATAGTACCTGATAAATGGAAGGAAGGTGCCAGCAACACCACCGAAGGCGGTGGCCGGAAGCTCAACGAGAACAAGCTCCTCTCCAAGAAAAAGAGGTTCGCTTTTTCCTTTTCTTTTTTATTCACAATTGTTGATTTGTTTCCACAAAATATGCAATTAAATCTTCTTGGTTATGACTCTGAACCGGTAGTGACTATTCTAATTTAGTTTAGTTGATTCGATCTTTGTTGATTAGTTTGATCCGAATCCTACTCTAGCTTTCTGCTAGGATTGTTCTGTGTCTTGGGCCACTCTTTGATGTTTAAATAGTAATTAGTAAGTCTGGTTTTGGATTCCGGCAATGGCACATTGCCGTGTTTACAGTTCCGGCAATTCGTGTCGATGTTGCTTATGATGAAGCTTTTATTGATTGCAGATGGACTCCTTATGGAAACACCAAGTGCATAATTTGCAAACAACAAGTGCACCAGGATGCCAAGTATTGTCACACTTGTGCGTATTCAAAAGGTATTACCGTTACTAATCTTCAAGTGCTTAGCTTTTTTCTGTTAGGGATTCTAAAGTCGGATGTAGTTTAATGGCGCGACAATTTCTGATATTCTTGTTACTCCATTGTTGCAGGAGTTTGTGCCATGTGTGGCAAGCAAGTGCTTGACACCAAGTTTTACAAACAAAGCAATGTATAATTTGAATCTAACGTGGTTTCGTATTCTCATGTTGAGTAATATAGATTCATGGCTCAGTTGTTCTCTCCATTATCAGAACGAGAACACGACATTGAGAAAGGAGGCTGGTCGATGTTATTTGTTGTTGATACTCTTAACTATCCATTTATAATGGCAGCTTGGTGGATGGATCTGTGAATATTATCTATTTTCATGAACAATTTGGTGTCTTGAATTTACATTTCCTTCTGATAAGCATCTGTTCATGGGAATTGAGGGACTGTATGTGAGATAGCTGAAAACTTTGAGTGAAAGCATTTCAAATTGATTTTTCGTATTGGATTTGTCAGTTTATGATCTTATGGGCAGAAACCGTGGCTCGTTGGCCTCGTCACTGATACTCTATAACAGCTTTCTGGCAACAAGAACATTGACAATCCGTTTCATTCTTTGGGCGACAATCGCTGACAAATCTAAATAACCAACCTCTGAGGTAAATCACATTTGCCCACGTGTGATTTATTTGAATAGGAAGCCAATTATTATTATAAATTGGTTATTCGTCTGTGCCATGATGTCAAACATCCACGCAAACATTTTTTAACTTGTCGAACGATATATTGGGTAAATGATGATCCGTACTGTTTTATGTTCATACCAACAAAATGATCTTTGGGCAAGAAGCATGACGAGTAAATGTCTACAGACAATCCTACAAATAGGATAGATGGAAGCGTTGGTGAAAATTATAGTTTGAATTCACCCAGCTCGGTTTCTTCTCCCAGAAACGTGCGGTTCATTCTGAAACACATTATTATACCAACACTGAACAGCAATTAAAGTGTTACGATTACAGGGTAATCAGGATTAAAATCAGCACCTTATGGCCCATGTCAGACAGAACGTAGAAGTTACGATGAATTCGAGCCCTGGCCATGTCACTTGTCAATCTAAGAGACCTGTTCTGCTACAACTCATTTTTCTACAGTTTCATTTACTGCTGGAGTACCTCGAATTCCAATACTTCTCGATTTCTTCGGCGGTTCTTCCTGGAATCCTTCCAGCAATTAGAGACCATCTAACTTGCATCAAATATAACAACTTAAGATACTTAACACTTAGTGAATTTGAAGTGCATAATTTGGAAAAATAAAATAAGAAAAACAGCAAACCTCTCGCCGACCAGATTGAACAGCCTGACGATAAGCACTTCCTCGTCTTCCGAGAATTCAAGCCTCGATTCTTGACTTGTTTCTTCTGAATGACAACAGAAAACAATTAGAGAAAGGATAGAGAAACGCAAGCCACAGAATTGAGAAAGAAGTTCTGCTTAATTATATTACTAGCTTTATTGAGTAATGAAACAGTAATAATTGGCGTTGGAAAATCTGCATATAAGCACAGAACAAAGCTGCCTGTCAGCGGCATATAATTTGGTAACTTGAGAGTCCACACAATTGTCATCAGAGGAAGAATGTTCAGTTTCAGCCATATGGAACTGAAAGAAAAGACTACTATTCACCAACTTAGCAGTAAGAAGGCCTCGAATGTGCAAATAGTTGCACCTTTGTTGTCTCTAAGTATTAATTTATTAATGGTATTAGAAGACGCAGTTTTTTCAAACTCCAAATCTTACAATAAGGAATGGATTGTGAGAAGAAGAATGGTAGTTACGTTACAAGAATTGCTCGAAACTGACCAGTTTGTTTTTGTAATACCTCGTCTGTTCCAATGATTTTCTCTATAGCATTCCGTTCAATACCGACAAAGTCTTCTGTTGAACCCTGTTTTATTTCGATTGAACTCGTTCAATCTTGATCCAATCTTTGAATGTTCGTGATGATTTTTGATGTTTGATGATGTTAATTTGTAAGGTTGGATGTTGATAAATTTCGGCAATGGTTCGGAATAAGTTCGGAAGCGAGAAAAGTCGGGCAATACGCAAGTGATGTGACTTATGTGCATAAGCTGTAAAACCTCGTGTACTTGAGATTTTATCTAAAGTACGTTAGGTACTGTAGTCTCATGTACGTGAGATTTTATCTAAAGTACGTGAGATGGGTTTCCATAATGATTCACGTACATGAGGTCGAGTCTGATGATTTTGGACATATTTTTGACCTCGTTGACGTACTTGACTTTGATTCTAACGTACGTGAGGTCATCCTAATGTACTTTAACATTTGATTCAAGTACTTAAGCCTTCATTTTGTATATAAACCCAAACTCCGGCCGTTTCGTCATTTTTGTTTCTCAAACTCAATCAAATTGCTCTCAACCGTACGAAACTCTCTCCAATTGTTCCTCAATCATTCCACAACATCTCTGGAGGTAAGATCATGCTTTTAATCACTTCTTTTCATCCATTTCAAGCATTTAATCTCAGATCTTCTTTTAGGCCGAATTGGTTTAGGGTTTTGAATTTGAGTGATTTTGTTTAAATGAATGTTGTAGGTTGTTAGACTATGATTGTTTGAGGTTAGATAAATATGATTCAATCTTTGAATCAAAGGATTTGATGAGTTATTGCTTGGGCTAGGTTTAGATTCAGTTTTGGCCGAATTGATGATGATTTTGAGTTGTTTTTGAGAAACAAATTGTAGATTTGAGTTCCTGAGGTTGAGTAAGAACAATGTGGGTGATTAAAATCGATTTCTATCGGTTAAATCAAAAGAATTTTTTGGGCAATTTTCCATATAGGGACCAAACTTGATATTGTACATGTTAGGGTCTAAAATGCAATTTTAGACTATTTGAAGGTTGGATTTGATAATAGAGATATCGGGGGACTGTTTGGTAAATTTTTAAAGTTTGGGGACCAAAGTGTAATTTTACACCGAGGTGTAATATTTGATTTCTTATGCTAGGCTTTGGCCCGAAAAGAATTTTAGGCTCTATCCGAGTGTTTGGGTTGTATATGTATTTACACGTATTATGGTACAACCACGGTATCATATTCTAATTTGTTATTGACATGTCTATTTCAGTTTGCTTGGTTTTCGATGAGACCAGTCATTCACCGGTGAACCGCGATCTAGATTATTTGCTCGGCATCCAAGTGAGTACGGTAATTACTTCAGACACATAGGTTATGTCTTTTGAACTTTATATATGTTTTTATTGTGCTACGAACACAACATGTAATTTGGAATAATTAAAAGATAAGAGATCCTCATAATCTGACTTACGTGATAACCTTTGTTTTAGAAATCAGGCTTTGGAAATAGTTTTGGTTTCTGAAATAAATATTAAGTTTTGGGTATTTATTAGGAATTCTAAAATAAATACTCTGATTGGATTTTAAAAATATTTTATGGTATAAATATTTTGTTAATGAGATTAATATAATTTTTTTATACTAAATATATTGTTTCTGGGAAATAAAGGTATTTTGCAATAAAAGTTCAATATGTTTTTTGCTATTGTTGTTTGCATATTTCTAAATAGAAATATTTAAACATGTTTTTGAGAAAACATTTTGATTTGGGACACCAAACTACGGAGTAGCATATTTTGATACACCGATGATGTATCATTTACCTAAGTCGCTAATACATTGTGAATAAGTTGCTTAAATGTGCCTGAATGGCTATATCATGTTGTCTAAGTGACTAATCATTGCTTAAGTGGCTCATATCGAGTCTCGATGACTCCATCTATTGTTATTGGTCCCATAAAGCTTTTGATAATATTTTCTACCAACATTTGGAAAACAAAGATATTTTTAGTAAATATTTTCGAAAGAAAAATATGATGGTTATTGCTGAGTTTGGATGACTCTATTATTTTGTTTTGATTCCGTCGAGTTTTTGATATGTTTCTTTGAATCTATTTTGGAAATTGGGTTCAAGATCCGTTGGATTTTAATACTACTCTTCGAAAATATTTTGGAAAAAAATATGATTTCACTGAATATTTTGAAGTGGAAATATTATAGATATTTTATACTCTTGAAAATTTAAATGTTTTATCCGATTTATTTTGCTTATTAATAATTTGGTGATTGTCCTCTGTCTGCGATGTTGGCAAAGAGTTTCAAAGATGAATTTCTGAACTATTATGATTATATATATATATTGGTATATAAGTATATACGTGTATGCGATAATTTTCAAAAATATTTTCAAAACCCTTTTTGAGGGGCCGAGAGCCGCTCTGAAGTATTTATCCACTCACTAGGGTTCTTATCCTCTTTTTTTTTTTTCTTGTTTATTTTTATTCTATGTTTCAGGTTATTCTTTCTAACATTCAGTTACCCAGTGAGGTGCTTTTGTCAACTGTGAGTGCCCTATTGTTTGGCCGAGTTTTGTATGTTAGATGTTCCACACCGGATGGTGGGTTATGACTTTGTATCTGATTATATTTTTGTTAGCAATTTACTTATAATTACTATTTGGTATTTCGAAACTATAATTTGTGTTTTGTTATTTAGAAAATATTATTTTATAAAACTTAGTATTGTTAAAATGTTTTATTATGATTAACAAGTCAGTTAATAATGAAAATTTGGGTATACGTTTCTGACATATGAGGCTTGGTAAAGATGAATCGGATATTCACAGACGGTTCGTCTCATACGTCGGTCATAATTGAGAACAGGTCGTGATAGTTTTGGCAGCCAAGCCTTGTTGAACAGACTCGTCTGTAATGCGGCTTCAACTTTGTAAGGAGCTGTTAAATATTGTTGATGAGGATTATATAAATTTCCCAACTTCTTGTGTTTAGAGAGGACAATCTTTTATCCTAGTGCTATGTCCACTAATACGAACATTTTCATTCACAAACAGATAAAATCAACATCTTTCTTCGTAGAACGACGCACGGAAGGCGGCTTGCAACGAGCCTGTTAACATAAATAAGCTTCTGGTATTGCTGTTTGTTTCATATCACTGTACCTGATGACAACGATTTCTTCAGAAAACAAAATTTTCACATGTTAGGCTGGTGGAATGTCTCCATCGTTGATGATGGAGGTGCAAATATAGTATAAAAACATTAAATGTTGATCAGTACCTGTCTTTGGGAGACTTAAAGTTCATATTGTAAAGATCTGTGATTAAAGAATAATAAAAAAATGGACGAGTTAGCAAAATTCCATCAATCCGTAGAACGAGATTAGTTCATTAAACTAGTCATTTAAGAAACATTCTGTAAAGCTGCAGGAAGATTTTCTTGCAAACAGACAGGTCGATACACGAATTGAGTTCCTGACTTTTGGTCCATGAAATCAGAAGAATTTGTGTTAATCATAGCCATAGGAGTATTATCTTTGGATGCCAAAGGGAAATGACAGATATTGAAGAGTTGATAGACATCACTGTCAAAATTTGCCGCCACATAAAAATTGCATTACGTCCATATCTACTTGGTCCCCATTTAACTTAATGTCGAAGTCCTTCAGTAAAGTGCAGGCAATCAAAACAATCGTGCCGCTATGAAGCTATCGTGTAGAGCTTGAGCTTCACTCAAGTTGAGCTTCAGAAACTACACTCAACGACTATTCAATTCAATCAAGACCTTGTCCCAGAGGGAAAAGATTAAGATCAAGCATCGTACCAGGATTAACCAATTAAACATAATATCAAGCACCTTGATTTGAAGGGAGGATAAACTACACTCTTGCCCTCAACTGATTCATCACCGAAGTGCGAAGAAAAGAGAAAAAGGTGAAAATCATCACAATCACATAGATTTTGAAAATATGAAGCCAGATCAGATTGACCATGATAGATCATTGAATGCTTGTATGTGTAAACAGTTGAACATAGATACAAATAAATGGTTCCAGAATAAGTGGTAACAGCAGAAAAGCAGATATAATACAAGGACAAAAGGTTGAACGGAGAGATTCATCATTTCACATCAGCTACTAGAACACCTAGTTACACAACCAGTTTTGACCATAGAAAGATCAATTTGTAGCCGTTGGCATTTCTGCTTAAAATCCATGAATCTTAATATGTTCCTTCACTATTCCTGCCTGTTTTAACAGAAATTCCAGAAACAGAAATTCATTGCAATAACTGCAAACAAAAATTATGCAGGACATACGGCAGGCAGGGAGTGTACAATCACCTGGACAAGAAAAGTAGAAACGTTTTTCCTCTGATCACCTTGAAGCTGAATAACCTGAACCGGAAAAAAATAATTACTCTTTAACTGAATAAGTGAAACATAAAAAATGGTAATTAGAATACGAAGTCATTGCAACCAAAATGGTTGAGCCATAGATTACCTGTCCCAGCTCTGGATCCTCAACAACAGTACCATTGCAGCAGAACTCTTTCTTAAGATCTTTGAGAATCTTGTTGTAACTGAAATCCTTCTTCAAACCCTGCACAGTTGTCAGGCTTTTCCTACCACTCCGCTGCTGTATAAGTATGTGTATGTATTCCTTGGCCCCAGCTCCTGAATCCGCAGCATTTGCCTCATCGAATGGATCTGAATGAGTCACACAACGCAAACACTGAAATCAGACTGGTTTCAGGACACTGATTCTTAACTACCACAAGAAAAAGGAGGAGCACTCTCTCAATGATGGCTATGATGTCAAGAGTGATGGTTTATCTTTTCCTGTCAAGCATGTTTTCATAAACGTGACCTAGAGTATGAAAAATATGTTCTGTACGTTAGCAACCGGTTTCTGAATAGCACTGAACCATCATGAGCAGAAGATATACGAAATGCGCTAGGAATTTGAATGTCGAGCTCAGACATGAACCTTGGCTCCTAATTATTGATGGCAACAAAAACTTTGCCCTGCTTTTCTAAAATACAAGCACCTGCAGCTTAGTATAATTCAATCAGCCCAAAAGAACAGATTATAAGACATAATGCATGTATATCCTTGAGGGAATATGATAAAATCAATTGGAAGTAGGGGTGTCAATTCATGTTATCGTGTCGTAATCGTGTCATGTCATTTATATATCACAAATCATTATACAAGATATAAACATTACAAAAATTAAATTCGTGTCAATCGTGTCGTGTCGTCTCACAAAATCGTGTTATCGTGTCAGAAATTGATAGCCCTAATTGGAGGTCATGAAAAAATTCCAGAAAGTGGAAGCAGGTCCTTCCATTTCTAGTTTTTCAGTTCTTCCTGAAGCCCCGAGAAAATACTGGCTTTCTGCAGAAAATATCTTTTGCGTTTTGTTTTAACCAATGAAACCCGGGCAGAGTTTTTGAACTTGCATAATTGAGAATGAATTGATTTTCTTCATGAATTGCACGTCCAATTAAACACTCTTGATGCAACCTGGATTTAGATTTTTAATTTCCAAAGCATTTGAGGGTCACATCTAATTGAAGCAATCAGAACTTCGAATATACATGACGATAATGAGTTGGTGTTTCCAGAGAAAATGATCTTCAACCGACGTCAACAATTAACAAAACGATGAAATTAAAAGACGATACCTTTTGAGACGGTACCTGATATTGATGAGAGAAACAGAGGATATTGAGATAAATTGTTGAAGATAGCGATCTAGAAGAAATAATGAAGGCTCCGTTTTTATATGGGAGAGAATCAGCGAACCTCTCTTTACCACAAACAAGTTCAGCAATGCCTAACCATCAAGAGTTCCACAAAATCCAGCTTTTCCTTAATTTACGTAACGGATGCCATGCTAACATCTTCTTCTCTTCTTCATTCACCCTCACGCAAGCGCAAAGGCATGGAAGCTGGAAAACAGTAGTACATGAAAACACGAATTATTGTTCGCATTTTCTGATCAATGCCATTTTATTCAAGAGTTAACACCTCGAACAGTGATGAGATAAAGGATTTGATGGGGTAGATCAACAGCAATAAAATTTATTATTCATATATAGCATGCAACTCGTACACACCATTCTGCTATCTTTCATATTCGAATGCACCTAGCCTGTGAAATCGCTCTAGCAAATTCCATTCCAAATAAACAAATCCACAAAAGGCAATCAAAACCAAAAGCAACCCAAAGCAGAAACCAATATAAAGACTTCATTAAAGACAAACGAAAGTAAACATTATTCCAATAGGACTATCATAAGCCCTTCAAACACTAACAGTTCAAACTGAGAGAATCCAGTAGACTCTCCCATAACCCACACGCATCATCAAACTACCAAAGGAATCTCTCAGAAACCACCACGAAGACGGAGGACAAGGTGAAGGGTGGACTCTTTCTGGATGTTATAATCAGCCAGAGTCCTTCCATCCTCCAACTGCTTCCCTGCAAAGATGAGCCTCTGCTGATCCGGTGGAATTCCCTCCTTATCCTGAATCTTTGCTTTGACATTATCGATCGTGTCGCTGCTCTCCACCTCCAAAGTGATGGTCTTTCCAGTCAAAGTCTTCACAAAGATCTGCATTCCTCCACGGAGCCTGAGAACAAGGTGAAGGGTTGACTCCTTCTGGATGTTATAATCCGCAAGAGTTCTCCCGTCCTCGAGCTGCTTCCCGGCAAAGATCAACCTCTGCTGGTCCGGTGGGATTCCTTCCTTGTCTTGAATCTTGGCCTTGACATTGTCGATCGTATCACTGCTCTCAACCTCCAAAGTAATTGTCTTTCCGGTCAAGGTCTTCACGAAAATCTGCATTCCACCGCGGAGACGAAGCACAAGGTGAAGGGTAGACTCCTTCTGAATGTTGTAATCAGCCAGGGTCCTCCCATCCTCGAGCTGCTTTCCTGCGAAGATCAATCTTTGCTGGTCTGGGGGGATTCCTTCCTTGTCTTGAATCTTGGCCTTAATGTTGTCAATGGTGTCGCTGCTCTCGACCTCCAACGTGATCGTCTTCCCAGTCAAGGTCTTGACGAAAATCTGCATTCCACCACGCAGCCGGAGGACGAGGTGGAGGGTTGACTCCTTCTGGATGTTGTAATCAGCAAGGGTACGACCATCCTCGAGTTGCTTTCCGGCGAAGATAAGCCTTTGCTGGTCGGGGGGGATTCCTTCCTTGTCTTGAATCTTGGCCTTCACGTTGTCGATGGTGTCGCTGCTCTCCACTTCGAGAGTGATCGTCTTGCCAGTTAGGGTTTTGACGAAGATCTGCATACCGCCACGGAGACGGAGTACAAGGTGGAGCGTTGACTCCTTCTGGATGTTGTAGTCGGCAAGGGTTCTGCCGTCCTCGAGTTGCTTTCCGGCGAAGATCAGACGCTGCTGGTCTGGTGGAAT